>JAPKLW010000466.1:372225-432829 GCA_026898455.1 Plectranthus barbatus
CTATGAGTGCTACTGAGGGAAGGGAAACTTAGCCAAATTTCCCAACATTGTCATACTTGCAACTCCATGTTGATGATGTCATCTCTTCAGGTATACTTGGTCCCTTGCTGCTCAGTATGGTTTGGATGATTGTACCATACTCAACTGGATTCGTATTTGACAATATCCATACTCAGCTAGACTCTTTTTCTTCCAGGCTTGAAAGGTGTACTGCATTTTTCTGGCCTGTCGAGTCTTTCGCACGTACTAGACTTTTGAACAGTCTAGTTTCTCTGTTAGTATTAGCTTACAACTCGATAAATAACCTATACAGGACTTTACATTTTTCATCTAAGTTGAATACTAACTAAGATGGCTTTTACAATCTTTGACCCACCAAAACATATCATAAAAGGAAGGATATTTCAATCAAATTTCCTAATAGCTAGAATCCTTAACAGATTCTAGGGTTCTCCATATGTGATACATATTTTGATTCTAATTATTCAAAACCTAATTGGTTTAAATTCTCTAATTTTATTTCAAATCTATTTTCAATTGAAGGATCTAGTGATGAAAATTGGAATATGTTTTAGTTGTTAATTGATGGACCGAGAGGTGGAAATTAATATAGGAAGAGAGAATTTAATATGATTGATTTTCTGTCCGACCAAGAAGAATTCAGTTGTATGATTAATCTGATTTTTATTGAGATTGACTATTGTGTATATTTTAGACCAAGAGGAGATTATCACGCATTAGTAATCTAGGTTTTAATTACCCGACCATGGAATGAATTCCAAAATAACAGATTTCCACCATAAGTTTTTTCTGGGTTTGAATTATTTCTTTATTGCATGTTGATCAGTTTAGCAGATTTCCCTAGGATATGTGCTTTTATTTATTTGAATTTCTTTTAAAGTTATTTTCAAAACTCCAAAACCCTTCAAGATTGGATTTGCCCAAACAAAGAATAGAAAAACTACATTCAATACATAAGATATGTTCATTGAACTATCCTTTTGGGTTCAACAACCTTCGGGTTACTTATAAATTTATTTGCCCTTTGCTACAATTTTATGCAAATTTAGCATCGATCACTTATCAAAGTGATACACATACTTGTGTATACCTCTTGAACTTTCATTAGGCTTCAGATATCATCAAGCCATCGAGATCAAGATCCTTTTAATGTCAGATAAAGAATCAATCTCAGCGAGGTCCTATTAATACGACCAAACGTACTAGCACATCTAGTGGCCAAGGTAATCCATTGATTACGGACTGCGCTGCAGCTTAAACTGACAGTCTATCCTGACATTGTCTCAGCTGTGATAACCATTTATATCTCGCTAACTAAAGTGATCTATACGATCTTCTGTGATCTACAACACATCGTATGATCTCCTTAGCGATGAGATAAGAGAATACATGTTTGTTAATTCAGACAGGATATGATAATACAACAATAATGATTGCTAGTATATTAACCAAAAACCCTATTCGTAATATACCAATCATAATGCTTTCAGTATACAAATCCATCACTAATTGACTCCTTAAAATGATGCTCTCCATGACACTATAAGTAGAGGCTCATTTGTACTGAAAAAGGGGAATTATATATGTCATTGCATCATCATTTCATCCTTATTCTTGCATTCAAATGAGCTCAGGATTCCTCATACTCATTCGATAGTCACAACTTCCAACGCCTTACGAGTTTTGATACTCAAATCGGAACCGTAAAAAATTGATGACTACCATGAGGCCAAAGAAGGCAAAAAAATAGAACTATTTAGACATTAACTCCCGTTGAGAGGTTGTTGCTCAAGATGAACTAGCAAATGCAAGATAGCTTTGCAATTCAACAAAAATGAGAGTGCAACCCTTCTAGAGGAAATCAAGTCAATTAAGGATTCAAACGCACAAAAGAACACCACAACAAGCAAGAAAACAGTTCTGCCAAGAAATCTGAGAAATAAGTTCGAAGAAGACACATGAAATAACATCATCAGAATGAGAAGATGAAGAAATGAAAGAAGTGGAGGAAGCATTCGAGTAATATGAAGTGGAAGAAAGGGAAGATGAGGAAGAATAAGATCCATATAAAAGAACCAACACAACATGGAAAAGACAGATCAGTCATAGAAGGGAATTAAAGGTTAAAAGGGGGTCTTGTTTGAAACCTAAAAAGAAAATGAGGCATCAAAGAATGAACTAGAGTCTTTGATAAAGGCAATCACCATGATTTGTGGACTACCTTCGAAACCACAAAAGATTGCGGAGGATAACTAACAACAAAACCGACAACTAGATATTTTGACACATCCAAACAAGGGAATAAACTAAAATTCCTAACCTTTAACTTAATAAGTCTGAAAAAAATCAATTGACCCAAGTTTAGCCTATTATTCATAATAGGCCTTTTATAAAAACTTAGGTCTAACCTTTTTAACTTAGTAGGTCGAGCTTTAAGTCTATTTGAGCCTATTTAATATTTTAATAATTATTTTTCAAATTCTTAATATTTAATTTAACTTTAAATATTAAATACATTTAGTAATATATAAAATATGTTAGGAACTAACTTTTAGTTTCCTCCTTAATTTGATGTTTTGATATGTCAAAATTATGTCAGTTTTTCAGTCCATAGAGTTCTAAAACTGTAATCCTTGTATAGGATCAATCGAGTTGTGATAGAACTTAGTAGCTGAAGACCGAGCATATAGAATGCTCAAGAATTGAAGAAGTGCACGTGCGTAAAACTTAGTATTCACCAAGTATGGCCAAGGCCTATACTGAGTTTGGGTACTCAGTATAGTGTTTACCATACTAACTAAGAGAAGTCAATATGAGGGTTTACCATACTGACTAAGAGAAGTCACTATGAGGGTTTGTCATACTGACTATGGGAAGTTAGTATGAGGGTTGTCTATACTGACTATGGGGAGTCAGTATGGAAGTCTCTACCTTCTAAGCACGTGGTACACAAAGACAACCAAGCTCAGTCAGACTTCGGCGTATCTTTGCTTAAGTAAAACTCAGTACGAGGACATCCATACTTGGATTCCTCGGACTGAAACTTAGTCTTACAAAAGTTATTGAAAAGTACACTGACAAAGCAGAGCACACATGTAAAATGGGCTATGATTAGACGTCATTCTATATGTCTCTAAAAACTAGATCGATGTGTCTAACGGGTGGATTTTTTCAAACACCCAAGTGCTCTCCTATAAATAGGAATAAACCTAGACAAAAAGAGGTTACTAAACTATCAACTGTCTGCATAACTTATTATCTCACCGACCTACAGACATCAACGATTCTCAAGTTCTCTCACTTTTCATGTTTCTATACATGAGACTTGAGTTCCTGACTCAAGTTATCTTTTTGTGCTAAGTGGTTCATAGCACGAGGCTAAGCTTAAAGCTTATGCTAACATCTTGGTGAATATAACTTTCCAAAGTTATATTCACAGCAGTCAGTGTTCTACTCTGAAACATTAATTCTCACGGGCGTATGCCAACCAACTGATTTCTGGGAAGAACAGTAAACATCCAACCACCATGGAGAAGGTTGCGGGGTGCGTCCTCATTTCAACTTGAAGATTGAGTCGTACAAGGAGTTCTTATTTGAGTGACCACAGCAGATTGAAGGACGGAGCGCCGATGGGCTATGCATTGATCGTAAGGAGGCTTGTATTCATACTTACTGAATTTCCAAACCTAGTGTTTGAGTAGTGGATGCAGGATATTTAGATCCGAACCACTATAAAGTTTCGTGTGTTCTTTACTGCTTTCATTTAAGTTTATCCATTTATCAAGTTTCGTCAAACTGACTTTCAAACTTTTAATACTTGTCCAAGTATTGAAGTGTATATTCAGTGAAACTTACTTGAAGAACTATTTGACCTAAGCTTAACCTTTTTAGAAACCTTAAACTGTGTTTCAGTCAGTTTAGGAGAACAAGTGCAACTTATTATTATCTTCCACTGTATATTACGTACTCTGATCTCGGGACCAACAAGTGGTATTACGCGTTAAGGTTTTTATGCACTTTGTTTGTTTCTGTGTATTCAACCTTAGGTATACAAAGATGGCACACATTACAAATCTTCCCATGTATACATCAGAAAATCTTAACATATAGAAGAAGCGTTGATATGTGTGTAAAATGACCTACTTATTGATATATTTGCATGCTTGTTTGTGTTTATTTTGCCCACATATCATATGGTTTTCGTGTGTTTTTGTCTTGTTTTCTTGTTTTGCTATGCTGGTGTTGTGTAGGGAAGGAATTGAGCATCTTTTGTCAAGTTTAGCCCAATTTTGGTGAAAATTCGACCCCGATTGTGTCTAGGCATAGAAAATACCGACCTGGATAGAGCAGAGGAACAGCAGGGAAGATTTCAGAGCCTAATCCCGGTCCAGAAAATTCTGGGTTTGGTCGAGATTTACCTCTGTCTAGCTCATCTTGACCGAACCCTTGTTCAGCTCGGCCAGGATCTGCCAGACAGAGGTAAGTCCTGGGCAAACCCAGACTTGCTGCTTGGCAGTTTTTCAGTTTTAAAGCATCCGGGTCAAGCCAAAATCATCCGGGCGAGATGGAGGTATGGAAACTTATTATAAAAGGTGGAAGGACGATATGGAAAAGGACTTTAGAACTTTTTGGCAAAAATCGAGCGGTTACACTCTAGAACTCCACTTCCCACTCACTCTAAACCTCATCCAAGGAGGATCTAAGGCCATCCAATCTTACTGGAATATTGAAGATGATCAAGGCATAGATCAACACCAAATCCAAGCAAATGGGGGAATTTCTCTCTTGTTTTATCTTTGTAATGAATTTGTGCATTTTGTCTTTTCAATTGAATCAAATTAATGGTATGTCTAGCTAAATACCTTTGGATGTTGGTGGATTGAAACATTGAATTGATTGATTGAGCATGAATTGTATGTTTACCTCCATTCCTATGATTGCACTCACTTGAGCTTTTTCTTAAATCACATAGTGTAGGCGGTAACCAACTATGTGTGTATTAGATACAAAGATTGCAGCCAATACGCGGGTTGAGGTGTTATAAAAAGTGTAGATGCATGTAGGTTTTGATCCAATCCCTGTGCGGAGATTGCCTATAGGTCCATAACTTACAGTCTATTTGGAGTGGAATTAGGTGCTATAACGTGACTGTTTGTGTATCTAATTTTCATCTACTCTTATCTTGTCGGTGCTAAAGGATATAGGTAGTACAGTGTAGGTTTATCATCTTTGAATGGATTAAATGATTGTTTGCATCTTTCAAGCCAATCTCTTTGATTCAATGTGGATTTCTACCAATGTCCTTTGTTCATTATTGTTGAATTTCATACCTTGTGGATGATGTTTGCATTGTAAAAAGTGTGGGAATGTTAATGATGAATGTCCAAACGTTTCATGTTTTGATTTTAGCTTAGAATAGATAGTTGATTTACTTACATTGCCTAGATTAGACACAAACTCAACGACTTTACCATTCTTAGATACAAAAGCAATACATAACTATCGAGTATTCTAACGGGCGAAGGGTAGAAGAACATAGATTGATATTATTCTTGCATTCACACTAGAATATAATTAGCTTTTGTTAGTTGATTTTAGTGTGCATCAAGCGCTCGCTGATCATGCTGAAGAATGTCCATCCAGAAATGGCAGAAGTTCTATCCACCGGACCTATTAAGATCACCAAAGTAAATACTCAGCTCGGAGGAGCAGGAGGCCTGGAGGTAGTGGACAAACCCTACGCTGAGTAGACAAACGAGGATAGAATCTGTTTTCAGCTGGATTCCATAGCCATGGAACTCAACTTACAATCTCTACCAGAGTCGCTGGTTGTCGAAGCTCTCGCCTATGACAATGCCAAGAAGGTGTGGGATTTCCTTGGCATTCTCTGCCAAGAGACCGACCAAATGAAGCAGGACAAGCTTCAAAACTGTGTAAATAAGTATGAGTCATTTCAAATGCTTCCAAGTGAAAGTATTAAATCTATGGAAGCAAGATTTAATGTCATTATTAGTGAACTAAAAAAATTGGGGAGAAAGTATGGCATTGCAGATGTTAATGCGAAGATTCTTTTGAAAATGCCCAAGGAGGACTAGTTCGTCAAGGTTACAAGTTTGAAGGAGAAGGATCTCTCCTAAATGACGACCAAGGACGTGTTCGCCCAGCTTCAAGCCCATGAGTGGGACATTTAAACGACAAACATGAATGAAGTCATGCGGAATGTTAGCACGCAACCCAAAGAAGATGATATCTTGTTTTGCAAAGAGAGACTTTAAGAGGAGGCCACAGAGGCCTTACCAAGCTGACAGATCAACCGGACATACCTCTACATCAAAGTCAGCACCAACCCATTCCTACCAGAAGAAGGAGGAAGAGAGCTCAATTGTGAGCTTGAAGAGCAGATGAGGAAGCTAACCAAGCTTCTTGAAAAAGCCAAAGCCAAGAATGAAAGTTCACAATCCAGAGAACAAAAATTCAGCGAGAGACCTCCCAAGGCGTGTTTCGAGTGCAACTCCCCCAATCACCTCAAGTACGACTGCCCAATGGTATCCAAGGAGGAGAGGGAATGCCTGAAGAAGGTATTCAAGAAGAAAGCTTCCAGAGCTCTTACAAAGGCCATGCTATCAAGAATTGAGATGTCAGACATCTCGGACAACGATGATGGCTACTACACTTCAGATGATGAGGCCGTGCAAGAAGCTTTCTTAATGCTGATTGCCAAGCTTGGAGAAGAAGATGGATCTTCTGAATCCAAAGAAGAAGGAACTGAAGCTGAATCGAAGAACATGGTAAATATTTCAAACTCGATTTCTATTCCTATAGCATGCATAGAAGAGGATTCTGAATCTTATTGCTCGGATTTAGAGGAAGTAACCCTCGAAGTTTTAAATAAAGTATTTTCAAAATTTTATGAGTTGAAAAATGTTTTAGCTCGTGAGAATGCCTCACTGAACTTAAAGTTTCAAAACTGACTGAGGAGATCCTAGGATCGAAATCAGTATGTGATGAGCTAGCCAATCTTAGAGAGGAGCATTCGATCTTACTTGAAAACTATTTCTAAAGGATGCGAATCTCAAAAAATAAAAATTGCTAGTCATCAAAAACTTATTTTCTCACTTTATTCAAGCACTAGCAAAGTTTCAAAAGCCCTAAGCTTACAACGAAATCCATCTAATAAGTCAGGGCTAGGTTTTTCAAAAAACATTTTAAGCAATCATGCATCAACCTCCGAAACTAGAAATATTTACAACCATCATTTCAACAAGGATTCTAGTCAGAGGTTAAGCTGTTAGGCAAAGGAGTAGTCAGTACAGACAAGGACTCCTTAGTGGCTAATCAGGGCAAAGGGAAGAAGTCAGTTTCCAAACCGACTTCTGCACCCAAGCTTAAAAACAATTTGACCTGTAAGTCAAATAAACCTGAGATTAAGCTTACTATGCCTAAGAAGTGGGTCAAGCAGAATGTTCCTAATGTGAGGAAACCCACTTCACAGCTAGAAGTGACCTTCGCAATAAGTCAGTATCATTTTTGGATTTTAGAAATCCGAGGTTACTTGCTCATACTTCTTATGAGAAGAGAACTTATCCGTATAGGAGGGACACATATACGAGGTCTGAGCTCAATCCTTTTTCCATACCAAGGGCTATGAAGATTGTACACCCTGGACTCGATTTCCAAGAACCTAACCGAAACTTAGTTTCAAGAAACTTAGCTTCCAGGAAGTCAGTTCCAGGAAACTCAGTTTTAAGAAACTCAGTTTTCAACAAGGTTTCACACACACAACTCATTCCTTCCTACATGCATACAAATAACATTCATTATTTCAGAAGGAAGAAGAAGGGAGAGAAGGTTGTTGCACCCAAGTTCAAGGTGAAGCAAGTATGGATTCCAAAGGGATGGATCCATAAGACTAACCCAGCAGGACCCGCAGAAGCTCGGGTACCTTTAGTCTAACCTTCCTTGTTTTGCAGATACAGGGTCACCAAAGTCAGCTCAAGAAAAAGAAGAGAGCTTTGATTTTGGATGGTGGGTGCTCTGCCCACATGACCAAAGAAGGAGAACTCCTCTCAAATTTGAAAATGGCGAGAGGACCCCCAATCATTTTTGGAGATGACTCAAAAGGGAGAGTAATCAGCAAGGGATGTCTAGAATATAATGGGATCACCATCAACAACGTATCCCTAGTCACTAACCTCAATTACAACTTGTTGAGTGTTAATCAGCTTATCCAATCTGGATATGAGATGACGTTTGCCGAAGATGATTGCTTAATCAACGATAAAGACTCCAAGAAAATTGTGCTTAAAGGAATGATGAAAGGGAGTCTCTACATTGTGGATTGGGAGAGCGGACAGCCTGACACGTGCCTTGTCGCAACAAGCTCATCCCAAGAAGGAGTCAACTGACTATGGCATAAGAGGCTTAGCCACCTGAATCTTCAATCCATCATACACTTAGCCAAGCACAAGCTTGTGGAAGGCCTACCGCAAGTTGGGATCAAGAATAAAGAAGGTGTCTGCAAAGCATGCAAGATTGGGAAGCAAATGGCCTTGTCGATCAAAGAAAAAGAACACTCAATGAGGTTGTGAGGCCCATGCTTGCTGAAGCTGACTTAAAGGAAGGCTATTGGGGAGAAGCATTGATGACGATGTGATATACACAGAATATAAGTGCTATCAACAGTCGCCATCACAAAACCCCCGTACGAAGTCTACAATGATCGTAAGCCTTCTATAACTCATCTCCGTGTTTTTGTTATCCATCTTACATCCATAATAATGGGAAGTATAAATTAAATAATTTTAGTCCCAAAGCAGATGAAGGTGTGTTCTTTGGATATGGACATCCTTCATACAAGGGATACATAGTACTCCCTCCGTCCCACTTCATTAGTCCCTATTTCCTTTTTCGTATGTCCCATATAATTGTCCCCTTACCTAAAATAGAAAGTGTATTCTCACTCATTAATAAAATACTAATTTCCTCTATCTCTTACTGCATTGGTTATTGTGCCCACATGGTAGGAGACTAATTAAGAGGGACGGAGGGAGTACTTAACAAGACCACCGGACTTGTGAAAGTAACATGCTTTGTTGTTTTCGATGAGTCTATCTTAGTGTGCAGGATCTTAAAGGACTTGGAGCTTAGTGATCATGAGATCAAAGATGTCTTCGAGAAACTCAGTTCTGAAAAAGAAAATCTTGATGAAGTTTCTCAGGCTAGATCCATGAATGATCATTCAAGTATTCCAGAGGACAAGGCCGGTGATGCAACTGACATTGCTGAGGCCAATGATTCACTAACGATAACTGCATGTATCAATCAAGGGGGAACCTCAGGCAAACAAGATGAAACACAGTTTGGAGGCCAAATTGAAACTGAGTTACCCAATCAAGCTGACTTCCTGAAGATGAAGATACTCATCCTGAAGAGGTTCGACCTGCAGCAGATAAAGAAGACCAAGGAGTGCAGGTCGTCGAAGTCATCACCGGAGAAAAAGATTTACCTCCAGGAGCTGAAGATCAAGTTCCTACTTAAGAAGATCTAGTATCGGGAACAGATGATATTGAGGACCCTAGAGCTTTCGTCCAATCTATTGAAGTAACTCAGCTCCAGAAGACAAAGGGGTTGCGACACCATCTGGAAGAAATCGTGCTTGATAGTGTTACAAACTCAGTACGCACGAGACAAGGTAGCGCATTGCTTACTTGTTTTATCTCTTAGAATCAAGAGCTCGCGAAGGTTGGAGATGCTTTAAAATCAACTGACTGGATAAACGCCATGCAAGAGGAGCTTGCTCAGTTTAAAAGGAATGAAGTATGGTACTTGGTAGATCGACCAAATCATCAGTCAGTCATCGGCACCAAATGAGTTTTCAAGAATAAGAGAGATGAGACCGGGAACATAGTAATAAATAGAGCAAGGCTCGTAGCAAAGGGTTATGCTCAATACGAAGAGATTGACATCGATGAGACTTTTGCTTCAGTAGCAAGACTTGAAGCTATAAGAATTTTCCTTACTTATGTCGCGCACAACAACTTCACAGTTTTCCAGATGGATGAGAAGAGCGCCTTTCTGAATGGAGAGATAAACAAGAAGTATATGTGGAATAGCCCCAGGATTTGCATAAGGTAACCAAGTTTATAAATTGAAGAAGACTCTCTATATGTTGAAGCAAGCACCCCGAGCTTGGTATGAGACGTTGTCTCAGTTTCTCCTCCAGAACGATTTTCAAAAATGGAAGATCGACACTACACTATTCAGGATCAATGATGGAGCAAACATTCTCCTGGTTCAGATCTATTTCGACGACATTATCTTTGGATGCAGAAACTTGAAGTTGTGTGAGAAGTTTGCCCAACTTATGTAAAGCAACTTCCAGATGAGCATGATGGGTAAGTTGACTTACTTTCCGGGTCTTCAAGTCATTCAGTCTGAAGGAGGAATCTCCATCAATCTAAAGAAGTATACCAAGGGCTTGATCAACAAGTTTTGTCCAGAGAAGACCAAGCCCTTGAGGATTCCTATGAGCCTGAATGCTTAGATCAACCTTGATGAAGAAGGTGAAGCAGTCAACCCAACCATGTACAGAGGCATTATTGGATCGCTGTTGTACTTAACCGCAAGTATGCCAGATATTTCCTACTTAGTTGGAGTATGTGTGAGGTTTCAAGCCGATCCAAAGAAGTCGCACATGGAGGCTGCAAGAAGAATCATTAAATACTTTAAAGGGACAAAATCCTTAGGTATTTGGTATCCCAAAACTGACGAGCTTATTTTGAATGCTACTCAGACTCAGGTTTTGGAGGTGCAAAATCAACCGAAAGTGCACAAGTGGAACATGTCAGTTCCAAGGTCACAAGCGTGTAAGTTGGTTCAACAAGAAGCAGCATTCAGTGGCCACGTCAACAACCGAAGCTAAGTATGTTGTTGTCGCAAGCTATTGTGCTCAAGTGTTGTGGATCAATCAACAATTGCTTGATTATGAGGTCGAACGGGTGCGTACCAATCTATTGTGACAATAGCAGTGCAATGTGCATAACGAAGAATCCAGTTCATCATTCAAGAACCAAGAACATCGACATAAGGCATCATTTCATAAGAGACCATGTTGAGAAGCAGGATGTGTCCGTAGAGTACATTTGTACTAAAGACCAATTTGCGGATATCTTCACCAAACCAATCCCTGAAACCATATTCAAGGAGCTGTGCATAAAACTTGGTTTATTGGAATTTGACGAGATTGCATTTGAAGAGGAATAGATAAGAAATAAAACTAAGTCCAAGCTCTTAGTTTTTCCTGATTTTCTTATTCTCTCAAATACCAAGTATGGTGAAGATGAAGCTGACTAAAACTGAGTCCCAGCTCTCAGATAAGAAGATAAAAAATGGCTTATTTCTCAGCATGGGGGCTTCATACTAAAAATATTATTGAAGAAATTCCCATAAGTGATGTCTGTAGGGATTTGCCGGCGAACCGAATCGCCAAATCCAACTGAATCGGACCATTTCATGGATGTTGAGAGCAATTAAAACATTCGATAAACCTAGCATGCTCCTATGAATTTAATGTAGTGGATTAGGGATTACCTTTCTTCCGTAGAGTCTGATCCGATCTTTCGCGTTTGAATTCCAATCCCTTGATTCAACCACGCGATTTGATTAAAACTGCGAAAATAGAAATTAGAACCAGATCTAATTTCTAGAATTAATCAAAAGGAAAAAAGAAAGAAGAATAATTTGTTCTCCAGATTATGCCTTCAGATCAGTATCACAATGCTTTTCAATCCTGCTACTGGTGAGGATTCCACAAGACTGTGATGTGTAGGCCGGAGTCGAATTCCTTCGTCTCCCAAACACACTCGCGCAGCCCCTGCTCTCTCTCTCCTAGGGTTTCAACTGATTTAAATTGTGATTCAAGTAACTAGGGTTTCTGAGAGAGAATTGTCTATTTATAGACCTAGGGTTTCAACCCTAATGGGCTACTGGGCCTCTTTTCAGCATATTTAATTAGGTCATACCTGGGACCTAATGCAAATAACAAAGTGAGCCTATGAATTAATTATTTCTCATGTCCACAACCCAGGACATAATTAATTAATTAATATTAATTGTTTTTCACTACAGAATTAATACTGACCTACCCCTTTATTACCACGTTCTGAGAATGAGCTGCATTTACTTGAGAATCCCCATATTTAAGGTTACCGGACATTCATTAATTAATCGGAGCTTCTGACATGCTCTATCTACAATTAATTAATATCTTATTTTCCTGAGCAGTACCACTCAAACCTTATCACTCATGCTTGAACTTAATCAGCCTGCAGGACTTTCGCACGATGAATGTTATTGAGCTCCTCAGGGAATGTCCCCATCCTATTACTCGGATATGGTTACCTAGCTAAAGTCTCAGGCTGCAATACACGAACTGCTGCTACCCAAGATGCGGGTATACAAGCACGTTACTTAAGCTCTCCACCATGGAAAGTCAAAGCAACAGTCAACACGTGCAAGAACCTGAACATTCATTAGGGTTTGGACTCAATCAAGATTGAGATCTTGTATTCTCTAATGTCAGACAGTAGAATACATCTAACTGTAGTCCAATCAATACACCACTGTGCGCATAAGCATATCAAGTAATCAAGACAGATTACTTCTTTCTAACTATGCTGCAACCTATACCGACAGACTTATCCTCGTACGTTATCTCGGTTGTGATAATATTTATATCTCACTAGGTCAAGTGATCATACTGTCTTCTACGATTTACAACACGCCGTATGATCGTCCCTATTGGTGAGATAAGAGGATACCGTTGTTACTCGCATGTAAGTTTGTTAACAGATAGGAAATACAGTTGAATGTATACTCATCGTAATAAATGCTATCTGTAACCCAACAATCTCCCACTTATACTCAAAGCATTACACTCGCTATTACAGAGTATATAGTGCGTCTATCTAGCCTAGCTATTACATCAACCACTACCAGTGGTAGGCATCCACCTCAGACCTTGTTCACGAATATGTCTTTCGTAAACCTTCTGTGTTAAGCACTTTGTGAATGGATCAGCTAGGTTGTCACTAGTGTCAATCTTCTTGATCTGCACATCGCTCCTCGATATGATTTCTCGTATAATATGGTACTTTCTCTCTATGTGTTTGCTCGCCTTGTGAGTCCGTGGTTCCTTTGAGTTTGCCACTGCACCAGAGTTGTCACAATGAATTGTGATGCTCTTAGGCAGACTCGGAATCACATTCAACTCTAAAAGGTAGTTCCGGAGCCATACCCCTTCTTTCGAAGCTTCGGAGGCGGCAACATATTCTGCCTCCATGGTGGAGTCAGCAATGCATTTCTACTTTGCGCTCCTCCTAGATACAGCCCCACCTCCCAAGGTAAACACACAACCTGAGGTCGATTTCTTCTCATCCTGGTCCCCTTGGAAATCTGAATCTGTATAACCCACAGGGCACAAATTGATCTCACCATCTCCAAAAGAGTTCTATTTCTTCTCTCAGCTACACCATTTTGCTAGGGAGTACCCAGTGCAGTCCATTGGGATGTAATCCCATGATCTGACAAATATTACAGGAACTCGTTCCCGAGGTATTTACCATCGCGGTCAGATCACAGCGACTTGATAGTTTTCCCGACCTTCTTTTCTGCCTCAGCCTTGAACTCTTTGAATTTCTCAAAGCATTCAGACTTGTAGCGAAGCAGGTAAATGTATCTGTATCTCAAGTAATCATTAATGAAAGTGACGAAATACTCATACCCTCCACGAGCTTGTGTGGACATGGGCTAACATAAGTCAGAATGAATCAATTCCAACACATCCTCTGCTCGAGACTGTATAGCCTTAAAAGGCCTAGAAGACATCTTTCCCTCGATGTAGGATTCGCAGACTTGATAAGGTACAAGCCAGACTAAGTCTAATGTACCGTCATCTGCAAGTCGCTGAATCCGCTTCAAGTTGATGTGAACCAGTCTCAAGTGCCAGAGATATGTAAGATCCTCATCAGAAGAAATAAACTTTCTCTTTCTAGGATTATCAATTACAGATGAATTACATGTAAAGTTCAAGGATGGTTTTGATGAAAGTAAGCAACATAAAGAGAGTTGATCAACATCCCAAAATAGATAATATTTTTATTTCCAATGACATAAATAAATAACTATCATAAATAACAAAATATCCATGCGAAGCTGATAAAAATTTATCTTGCCGAAAGACACGACTCAAAATAAAACTCTCAAAAGTACTTTATTCATCAAAACATAATGTGATAGAAAACTTCATGAGGCTCCGTCTGAAAATGTTGCGTTCCATGCAGCTTGTATTTTCTTGCCATTACTCTCCAGGCTTATCGGCACGGTTTCCTGTAAAGTACAACAACATGGTTACCAAGTCAGTCTCTACCGCTCTATAAAGAGCAAAGATAGACTCTAATCATGCTTTAGTTATACATGCAAATGTCATACCTTGTCTAGCTTTGTCGCCTTGACAATCTTTCTTCTTGTGTCCTTTCTTACTGCACTTGAAACACTTGTCCTTCAAAGTTGCTACCCTAGGCTTTCTGTTAACCTCCATGTCCTTTACAGTTGCCTTTCCAGCTTTCTTCTGAATCCCTTTTTTCCACTTCATACCTTTTGGTACAGCAGAGAGATTACCAGAAGTAGCTAAGGCAACCTTCTGAGGATTCATGACTGATTCAGCTGCCATCAAGTCATTGAGTAACTCGTTAAGAGTATACTCTTTCTTGTTCATGACAACATTCAGTCTAAAACTCTCAAAGGACTTGGGTAGAGAGTCCAGTGTGATATCGACTTTGGCCTTAGCGTCGATACCTCCACCGTGCACAGTCAGCTCATCCATGAGGTGAGTCATGGAAACTACGTGCTCTCTCACTGAGCTACCATCAGTCATTTTTCTACTCAAGATTTTCCTCATGAGATTAAATCTGACAGCTCTATCAGTTTCCCCATAGGTTGCCTCCAGACTAGCCATAATGTCATAGACATCCCTATGGTGTTCATGCTGCTGCTATAAGACTTTCGACATAGTGGTCATCATGTAGCACTTGACAACATTGTTCGATTTCTTCCACTTGTTGTAATAGTCTACTTCCTCTTGAGAGGAATCAGCAGTGGGCACTATATGACGAAGTACTTGCAGAACGAACATATGTTCTTCTGCAATCAGGATGTATTCAAGATTGCGCTTCCATTCCAGGAAGTTTGGACCAGTTAAAGAATTTTGTGCAAGAATATTGATGACAATAGACATAGACATATCTGAAACAAATAAATAATCTTAATAAGAACATACATGCAGAACATTAAAAAATAAATGCATTGAAAACCTCTTGATAAATCAAATACAAATGTTTTCCACTAATAGCCCAAGAGTTCCCACCGCAAGCTACACTCGTAGACGTTTACGATGTCACCCCCAACCAGACTGCGGGTTTTAAGCCCCAATCCTTTAATTTCATACCATGTCAGGAATCCTTAGACACATGAAATTAATTATTAGTGTAAAACCTTAGACCAAGCCATCTCTCAAGAATAGGGAAGCAGCAACTGCATTATATTCTAAGATGCTTCTAAGCACTTAACCAAAAATTTAACTCCAGCCAAAAGAGACAGTTTGGCATGACACTTAACCATACCGCACGACCCTCAAAGCCTTCGTTATCTAAAATTTAAATCAATCCTAGAATACTTATGAGAAAGAATTATGCAAGCTGCACTCGTAGACGTTTACGCAAAACCCTCCCACTATTCACTTGATTTAAATTGTTTATCTAGAAATCCCGACAACTCCAGCCCATGCACCTCCGGTAATTAGCAAGCTACACTCGTAGACGTTTACTAAGACGGGAGATACACTTACAGCCTATGACCATTTTTGGAGGTCTATTGATTTTAATTAAAAAATTTGCTTAGTATTTTTTATTCAAAAGGTTTCTCAAATGCGCACACAGATAATTTCTTGTCATTATATTTTCCCAAATTTTTGCATGTAATTAAACAAGCCAAAATATTCTAAATATAATCTAGACAAGAAATTAATCAATAAGCATGCTATTTAAAGCTGTAAATAATAAAGCAGTAAAACATGCTTTCCTATTATCTACACATGCTTATTGCGTAATTAATAAATCACATACCGTACGAGGCAATTAAGACAAACAAAAATTCCTCGTGGCCCCACAAAATAGGAATAATAAAATAATCCTATCTATTACAAAATTTGAAATTTGAATTTCAAATTTGGATAACTCCAAATCTTCTTCAAATCTTCACAAATCTTTCAGGGCCTACATATCCTCAACCACCAAATCTTTTTGGATCTAGGGTTTTGAGATTTGAAAATTGGTCCCACAATCCAACTGCAAACCCTAAGGTTCACAACCGAATTGCACCAGCCGTCAAACCTCAAACCCTACCGCCGCAGCAGCAGCCGACCGATAGCCACCGCCGCCACCACCGCCCAGTTAGCCCGCACGTGCGCGTCTGCCGCTGTCGTGCACGGCTACTACCGCAGGCCGCTTGCCCGCATGGCTGCGCTGCTACGTCGTGCGGCCACTGCCGGTGGAGGCCTTAGGCCTGCGTGGCTGCGCCGCCGCCGCCAGCGTCGCCTATGGCCGTACGTCGCGGCCGCCTACCCACTGCTGGGGATGCACGTCGCACGCGGCCTCGTGCCACCGCCGTACACTGTCGTTGCCTCGCTGGTCTCCATTATCGTTCTTCAACCCGTACAATTACAGGTTTGAAAAAATTACAATATCTAATATATTACAATTTTTCCTATCAAATCTAATCACAGATTTTCTCATGATTTACAAAACACAATTTAATCCAAACACGGATAAACCACCACGGATTAAATCGAACGGGTTGCCACGAGGAACAAAAACCAACATCCATAGCAATTCAAAATTCACACATGCATAATCGAAATTTCTCATCCAACAAAGCCACAAAAACAAACCACGGTTCTGATACCAATTGTAGGGATTTGCCGGCGAACCGAATCGCCAAATCCAATTGAACCGGACCGTTTCATGGATGTTGAGAGCAATTAAAACATTCGATAAACCTAGCATGCTCCTATGAATTTAATGCAGTGGATTAGGGATTGCCTTTCTTCCGTAGAGTCTGATCCGATCTTTCGCGTTTGAATTCCAATCCCTTGATTTAACCACGCGATTTGATTAAAACTGCGAAAACAGAAATTAGAACCAGATCTAATTTCTAGAATTAATCAAAAGGAAAAAAGAAAGTAGAATAATCTATTCTCTAGATTAGGCCTTCAGATCTGTATCCCAATGCTGTTCAATCCTGCTACTGGTGAGGATTCCTCATGACTATGATGTGTAGGCCGGAGTCGAATTCATTCGTCTCCCAAACACACTGGCGCCGCCCCTGCTCTCTCTCTCCTAGGGTTTCAACTGATTTGAATTATGATTCAAGTGGCTAGGGTTTCTGAGAGAGAACTGTCTAGTTATAGACCTAGGGTTTCAACCCTAATGGGCTACTGGGCCTCTTTTCAGCATATTTAATTAGGCCAGACCTGGGATCTAATGCAAATAATAAAGTGGTCCTATGAATTAATTAATTCACATGTTCACAACCCAATACACAATTAATTAATTAATATTAATTCTTTTTCACCACAGATTTAATACTGACCTACCCCTTTATTACCACGTTATGAGAACGGGCTGCATTTACTTGAGAATCCCCATATTTAAGGTTACCGAACATTCATTAATTAATCGGAGCTTCTGACAAGCTCTATCTACAATTAATTAATATCTTATTTTCCTGAGCAGTACCACTTAAACCTTATCACTCGTGCTTGAACTTAATCAGCCTGCAGGACTTTAGCACGATGAACATTATTCAGCTTCTTAGGGAATGTCCCCATCCTATTACTCGGATATGGTTGCCTAACTCCAGTCTCAGGCTGTTCTACACGAACTGCTGCTACCCAAAATGCGGGTATACGAGCACGTTACTCAGGCTCTTCACCATGGCAAGTCAAAGCAACAGTCAACCCGTGCATACCCCTGAACCTTCGTTAGGGTTTGGACTCAATCAAGATCGAGATCTTGTATTCACTGATGTCAGACAGCAGAATACATCTCACTGTGGTCCAATCAATACGCAACCGCACGTATCAGCATATCAAGTAATCAAGACAGATTACTTCTTTCCGACTATGCTGCAGCCTATACCCTCAGACTTATCTTTGTACGCTGTCTCGGCTATGATAATATATATATCTCACTAGCTCAAGTGATCATACTCTCTTATCGTCCCTATCGGTGAGTGATAACTCTCATAAAGAGTTATCTTTCGATCTCTTTTCATGAACTTTAGATGTTGTTTTGAATACGATGCTTAGCAATCGAAGTCCTTTTTGCTTGTTTATGTTCATTTACAATTAAGTCATAGTATTTTAAATTGTGCAAGCTTTAATAAGTTTTTGCAAGCATTTGGTGAAGTTTTGACCAGGTTCTGGATGCTAGAGCTTCTCTGCCGTATGCTGATAGAAGATATGCTCGAGCTTGGGAAACGCATGATAAGAAGGAAGGAGATTTTTTCTCTCCGGGACCACTCAAAGACAAAGATAAAGGTCCTTTTTGATCTTGTTTGCTGAGAAGACAAGTGGCACTGAAGGAAGTCGATCCCTTGTCTGAAGGAAACAATGACATCTGCAGACGTGGATGCATCATGGGAGAAAGAAGGAGATCAACGGCTATGAAAAAGAAAATTTATGAAACAAAGGCTTGGCAATAATAGGGAGGAGAGATAATAACAACTGGGAGAACAACACGAACGGAGAGCAGAGGTGCTGAGAGATAGAGCTTGGAGAGGAAGTAATCGGTGCACGAAAGGATCATCGTCTATAGTTTGATTTTAGATTTTCAAGCTGTATTTCTGATGATGAATGATCTTATGCTCTTATTTCTTTTATTTCCGAGTATGAACTAATTTCATTTACACTTGGGTTGTGGAACAAAGTACCATTTGCTTGAATATATGCTAGAGTCAAGTTTCGCATGACTGAACTTATCTTTAATCCTGTTTTCAACCATTTCTTGAGCACGACAGTGAATGGAAACCCATCACCTATGGAGACTGAAAGGTGAAATAGGCCGAGGGGATTTTAGATAATTGTGTTGATTTCATAGACATATGAGAAAATGCAACTTAATCGAGCTTAGCTTCATATCGCCATCATCAAATCACTGAGAGAGGCATAGACATATGAATCTTGGTGAGAGGGTGTAGATCTAGTAGAACGACAGTTTGCTAGGCAGAATTAGGAAAAGTTCTAAGGTTCAGGGAATTGCGAGACATAAACTCTAGCATATAGGATAGCTGTGGTGCGTTGTATTTCATAACCCGAGTGTGTTTTCCAGTACTTGTGAATCCATTTATAACATTTATGTTCCTTTTGTGGAACGAGGAAATACTACTGATCATAGCTTTAGTAGGAATCATAGTTTATGCATATTTATGTTTTGAGTAGAAGTTAGAAACAACAACTCTTGATTTACAAACAATTCTTAGTGCACGATTTAGATAATCACTCCCTTGGGTTCGATATCTGGTCTCACTTGACTATATTACTTGTGGATTGTGTATACTTGCACATTGGTTCTGTAGTCACACTATAGTTCACAACAAGTTTTTGGCGCCGTTGCCGGGGAGAGATTAAATTTAAATCTGAATGCTTTTGAATTGTTTGAGTATTATATTATATGATCGATCTGATTGTGGAAACTAATCATTTTCATAATGCAGGAAGATCAGTAGTTTATGAGTGAAAAGATTGTAAGAGAACTATTTCCATTTGATCCAGAAATTGAGAGGACTTTTAGATGGAACAGAAGGAAACAGAAAGTTTGAAAGATGGCTGAAGAGCAACCAGAGAGGAACATTGATGATAAGGATAGAATCATCAGAACCCTCATGGCACTAAGGTTTACTGATTTTGATCCTGGGGTAGTGAGACCTGAAGTGCAGGCACAACACTTCGAGCTAAAGCCAGTGATGTTCCAGATGTTGCAGAGTTTGGGGCAATTTAGTGGGCTAGCTACAGAAGGTCCTCACCTTCACTTGAAATCATTTCTGGAAATCTGTGATAATTTCAAGCTGCAAGGAGTAACAGCTGAGGCATTGAGGATGCGATTATTCCCCTTCTCCTTGAGGGATAGTGCTAAAACTTGGCTTACAAATCTGACACCAGGATCTGTTACAACTTGGAATGAGCTAGCTGAAACTTTTCTGATGAAATACTTTCCTCCTACTAGGAATGCAAGGTGTAGAAATGCTATTATGTCCTTCAAACAGGAATGTGATGAATCAGTTAGTGAAGCATGGGAAAAGTACAAAGAATTGCTGAGAAGGTGTCCAAATCATGGAATTCCTTATGGTATGCAGATAGAGATCTTTTACAATGGGTTGCTTGGGAACTCCAGGATGATGATCGATGCCACTGCAGGGGGAGCCCTGTTGGATAAAACTTACAATGAACCTTGTGAAATCTTAGACAATATAGCTGCAAACAACTATCTGTGGGCTACTTCTAGAGCAACAACTGTAACTACTCCAAAAGTTGTAGGGGTCCTAGAAGTGGATCATATTCAGGTTCTTACTGCACAAATGGAAGCTCTGGGGGCAACCATGAAGAGTATAGAGAAAAACACCAGTCAAGCTATGGTTTCCCAGATGTCTACTGAAACTGCAATGGTTCTGAGTTGTATTTATTGTGGGGAAGGACATCAATTTGAGGAATGCCCTTCAAATCCAGCATCGGTGTGCTATATGGGAAACAGGACTCAGCAGTACCAGGGAAACAATAACCCATATTCAAACACTTATAATCCAGGGTGGAGGAACCATCCTAATCTTTCATGGTCTGGGCAGGGAAATCAAAATGTTGGAACACGGGACCAACATAATAACTTTAACAAAAGTGGGTACAATCAGTATAACCAGCAACAAAACAATCTACAGCAGAGTGGTCAGCATCAAAATTTAGAGGCACCACCTCAGAAACCTGAGAAATCCATGGAAGATATGATGAAGGAATTTATGGCTAAGAATGAGATGAGATTAAAAAGCCAAGATGCTTTGATACAGAGCCAAGCTTCCTCATTAAGAAACCTGGAGGTACAAATGGGGCAGTTAGCTAATGATATCAGGAACAGACCACAAGGGAGTTTGCCTAGCAATACAGAGAACCCTAGAGGGGGAAATAAGCAGTGCAAAGTGGTAACCTTGAGAAGTGGGAGACAGATTGATGAGATACCTGCAGAAGCACAGCAGCAAAAGGAGGGGTCGTCTGAGAATGAGGAACCTGTTGGAACTAAGACCCAGAGGGAAGGAAAAGCTCCTGTCAAAGAGTCCTATCCAGTAATCAATGAAGAGCTGGTGAACCAAGAAAAACCTGTTGATCCTCCTGAAGGAAATGTGCTAAACAGCAAAAGGAAATGAGTGGGAGATGACTGCAATTTACCTCAACCACCATACCCTGTCAGATTCAAAAAGCATAAAGAAGAGGAGAAGTTCAAAAAGTTTCTGGACATGCTCAAGCAAATCCACATCAATGTACCTTTGGTAGAAGCTCTGGAACAAATGCCAACTTACGTGAAATTTCTGAAGGACATTTTGACTAAAAAGAAAAGGCTGAAGGAGTTTGAGACCGTGTCTATGTTTGAGGAAGTTAGTGGACCTTTGAGGAGGCAAATTCCAACAAAATTAAAGGATCCAGGAAGCTTCACCATTCCCTGCTCAATTGGGGGAAGGGATGTAGGAAGAGCATTATGTGATCTTGGAGCTAGTGTGAACTTGATGCCACTTTCCATTTTTAAGAAGCTGGGTATTGGAGGAGCAAGACCAACAACCATCACTCTGCAGCTTGCAGACAGATCAACTGTTCATCCAGAGGGAAAGATTGAAGATGTACTGGTTAGAGTGGATAAGTTCATTTTCCCCGCAGACTTTATCATTTTAGACTATGAAGCTGATAGAGAAGTACCCATCATCCTGGGGAGACCTTTCTTAGCTACAGGGAGAACATTGATTGATGTGGAAAAAGGGGAACTGATTATGAGAGTTCATGAAGAACAGGCTACTTTTAACCTGTATAATACCATGAAGTTGCCAGATGAATCAGAAGACTGTTTCACCATTGGAATTTTGGAATCAGTGATAGCGGAGCATGTGGAAGGATTGCAACAGGATGAATGTGAAAATGAAGACATGACAGAGGAAAATGTTGTAGCATGGGTTGAGCATGGTGCAAAGTTTGGGGGGTACAAGGCTAATTTCGAATCCCTGGATCTTATGAGTATAGACAGAAGGAACCAAAGTCCTCACTTGAAGATCCCCCTGAACTAATACTTAAGCCTCTGCCAAATCACTTAAAATATGTGTATCTGGGAGAAGCAGACACTTTACCTGTGATAATTGCCTCTAATTTGAAAGATGAGGATGAACAGAAGCTGATGCACATGCTTAGGAAACATAAACAGGCAATTGGGTGGACTATATCAGTTATTAAGGGAATAAGCCCTACAATCTGCATGCATAAGATATTGTTGGAAGATGGGATTAAGAACTCGGTGCAGCCACAAAGAAGGCTCAACCCCAACATGAAGGAAGTTGTAAAAAAGGAAATCATCAAATGGTTGGATGCTGGGATCATTTTCGCTATTTCAGACAGTTCATGGGTGAGTCCAGTGCAATGTGTACCAAAGAAAGGAGGAGTTATTGTGGTACAGAATGAGAAAAATGAAATGATAGCTACAAGGACAGTTTCTGGGTGGAGGATCTGCATAGATTACATGAAGTTGAATGATGCCACCAGAAAGGATCATTTTCCATTACCTTTTGTAGATCAAATGCTGGACAGATTGGCTGGTCAGGATTACTATTGCTTCTTAGATGGGTTTCTGGATATCATCAGATTGCCATAGCTCCAGAACATCAAAGTCTGACTACATTCACCTGTCCTTTTGGGACCTTTGCATTTAGAAGAATGCCATTCGGTCTTTGCAATGCTCCAGCAACTTTTCAGCGTTGCATGATCTCCATATTTTCTGAAAGGATTGAGAATGGGTTAGAAGTGTTTATGGATGACTTCTCAGTCTTTGGGAAGGATTTTAATACATGTCTAGGAAATCTTGAAAGAGTGCTGCAGTTATGTGAGAAGTCACAGTTGGTCTTAAACTGGGAGAAATGATGTTTCATGGTACAACAAGGGGTAGTACTAGGGCACAAGATTTCGCACAAAGGCATTGAAGTTGATCCTGCAAAAATTGAAGTGATAGACAGAATGTCGATTCCAGGGTCAGTTAAGGCAGTTAGAAGCTTTTTAGGTCATGCAGGCATTTATAGGAGGTTCATTAAGGACTTTTCTAAAATAGCAAAGCCATTATCTGAGCTGTTGGAACAGGACAGAAAGTTTGATTTTAGCAGTGACTGCATGAGGGCATTTGAGAAACTGAAAGCTGCACTTGTTACAGCCCCTGTAATGCAACCACCGAATTGGGATGAACCCTCTGAACTGATGTGCGATGCAAGCAATTATGCAGTTGGGGCAGTATTGGGGCAGAGAAAGGATAAAGTCTTCCGGTGTTGGGAAATTATTCCAAAAATATCCCTTAGGAGCTGTTTGTAAAAGGTTTTGTTGAATCAAACCTTAGCATTTGGTCAATCATTTGCTGAATTCTAGATAAGTCTAGCATATCATGTAATGTCCTGTATAGATCATTTATTGAGTTGTAATAGCTTAGTGTGCTAGAAGATCTAGCAGCTGACATCGAAGGGAAGCGTTTGCTAGAAGAAAAGCGGTTGCAGAATGCTAAGGCTTTAGCATTTGCTAACGGTCAGCAAACCAAAGAAAATGCTAGCAGAACGGATGTCAAGGAATCCTCGCAGGAACCTTTAGCGTGACAAATATTCGGTAACAGATCGCTAAGAAGCACTAGCAGAACGAGTAAGTCAAGGTTGGAGACACACTACTAGTCTGACAGAAAGTACACAAAAAGGGACGGAGCCTTCCCAAAGTAGTTCGAAAAGTACGCTGCAATGCAAAAAGGATCTGAACAAGTCATATCACTCTCGGACAAAAGAGACGTTGTGTCTAACGGATATGGAGATTCAAGATTTGAATCTCCATCTATAAAAGGCAGGTCCAAAAGTGAGAATGACTACTGCTTTTCTCACTTCAGACACTCACGAACACTCAAGTTAGAGATTCATTTGACAAAGTGAACAAAGTAAAAGTAGTCAGTTGAGAGCCTTGTGAAAGAATATTAAAAGCTCTCAACAACCAGAAGTGTCGCTCATTGATTTACTGACACTCCATTGAAGATATTCTTGATTGTATTCAAGAGTTCTCAATCATTGGGATTCCTTTCTTTTTAGAAAGAATCTAACAGTCGAACACCTGAAAAGGTCTAGACTCAGACGGGCACTCAGCCACATTCAAGGAAAGTCAGGAAGTGACTATAAAACTTCCAAATCAGGCAAGGCAGGAGTTTCGAAGGTGTGCCCTTGACCCAGCCAAGCCAACATCTGAGGAGTTCAGATTAACGGAGGATAGCTGTCAAGTAGCCAGGCCGAAAGCTCACTGCCTACTTAACTATAAAAGGCGAATCCTTGTAATCTGTATACTTACTTAGTGAATTCTTAGCATATCGGCTAAGGAGTGGACGTAGATCTTTTTGGATCGAACCACTATAAACATTGTGTTCTTTTAATGTTTTATTACACACGTGATTTGAATCCTAGCAATCATATTGCTAGTGTATAACTGTGAAGAAACTTAATCCATTTCTGAGCTTAACTAATATTTAAAAGGGAAGACATAAAGTGTAAGTGACGATTAATTATTCCGCTGCAATTCGTGTTAAGTTGTTATCACGACGACTCTGATATTTAAGGACCAACAAGTGGTATCAGAGCAGGACGTTGAAAAATCGACTGCTTCTGAGTCGCTTAAGACCAGATCTACATTTTCCTTGCACTTTTATCTGCTTCTTTGTGTTTTGCCTATCTAGCTCAGGAGATAAGATGTTGACTCATCATGCACTCGGGAAGTATTCCAAGGAGAACTTCAAGTCTTGGAAGAAGTTGGCTCTCATAAATCTGCAAAGCATCTATCCTGAGATGGAGGACGTTCTGACTAAAGGTCCAATAAAGATTATGAAACCTAATATTTTTGTAGGTGCTCCTGCTGCTGGTGAAGAACCAAGACCACAGATGATTCCAAAGCCCTATGAAGAGTATACCACGGAAGACAAAAAGAGGGCTCAGTTGGAACATGTAGCCAAGAAGCTAATTTATGATTGCTTACCAAAACTAATGGCTAACAAATCTCTTGACTTTGAAACTGCAAAAGAAATGTGGGATTATGTGTGTGAAGCATCGCAAGAAACCGATCAAATGAAAAGAAATAAACTACAAATAGCTGTTGACAAGTATGAATCATTTTCTATGATTGCAGGAGAATCCATACAGGATATGGAAGAGCGCTTCAACACAGTAATCGGTGAACTCAATAATCTTGGAAAAGAGTATGAAAAAGGAGAAATGAACAAGAAAATCATCTCCAAGCGAAAAATTAGAACTTGTTTTGAATGTGGTTCTCCAGATCATTTGAAGCATGACTGCCCGAAGGTCAGCAGAGAGGAAAGAGAACGCCTGAAGCAAAGATTTGAAAGACGCGCTGCTAAAGTAGTGACCAAGGCGTTGCTGACCAGGACAGAGACTGCTGATATCCCTGAAAATGACGAGGAGTTCTACTATTCCTCAGAAGAAGAAGATAGCGAGGAAGCATTGTTCGTGCTGATGGCAAACATTGTTGAAGATCGGTTTGCTGACGCAGACAATGATGCTGAGCATAACAATGAATCAGCTCTCTCTGCTGAGGAGAGTGAGGTATTATCTACAAACCCATCCAGCATTCCTATCATAGATGTATCGGATGAATCATTTTTCGATTCTGAGGAAGATTACTTGACAAAATTGTCAATTGAGTTTTCAAAAATGTATGAGATCAAAAATGCAATCATAGGTGAAAATCTCTCACTTCAACGAAATATTCAATCCCTAACCGAGGAAGTTGAGAAACTGAGGTTAGAAAGTGAGAAATTCTTGAAATTAAAAGAAGATTTCTCTCAACTAACTGACAAATGTCAAACTCTAGAGAAAGAAAATCTTGCCTTGAAAAATTATCCACGAGAGGACTGCATTTGCTTGTACGCATCCAGCAAGGCTGCTCTTGATGCCCTTGTAAGCCAACAAAGACATCATAAGGATAAGTCTGGGCTTGGATACGAATCCTCGAAAAGGATATCAAAATCCTATGATGATTCTTCTAAGAAGAATCCAATCGTGTTTGTATCTCCTAAAAATATTTCTGCTGAAAAAGGAAAAGGAGTCATCTTTGCTGAATCATCCAGTGCTAGGCCAGTAGCTAAGCAAAAGAATGGACGATCACAGAATACGCATAACGGATCTCCACAGAAGGTCTGTACAGAGACTGCTAGGTATTCGTCTGCTAGACCTCAGCAGAGGGCTAAGTCAGAATCTGCTAAACATACAACTCGTGGACCTCAGCAGAGGAATCCTAAGTTGAATGCTGTGCATGAATCGACTATACCTCAGCAGAGGAACAATAGAGCGAATGCTAAGCATGTGTCGGTCAGACCTCAGCAGAATCCAAGAGCATACACTCAATCGTATTCTACACGACCTGGGTATGCTGAGCGTTATGTTCCAAACGCAAGGACAGCTAAACCTACCTTTCAGCAAAGAAGGCCATATTTTTACTGACAGCTAAACCTACCTTTCAGCAAAGAAGGCCATATTTTTACTATGCTGTAAAACCAACATTTCAGGAAAATACTTCACATAGGAGGAACACCTATGTTGGTCCTGAGCCCAATTCATATGTTATTTCAAGGGCAAGGAAGGCCAAGTACACCACTGCACATAGTTATAAACATGTCAAACATGTTATGCCAAAGGGTAAAGAAACGGTAAACAGTGAGTTCAAGAAGAAAATCTTGAAAGTCACTAAAATGTGGGTACCAAAGGGAACCATGGTCAATGCTAATCCTGCAGGACCCGATGATAAACAGGGACCTAAAACTACCTGATTCAATTGCAGGAACAGGACTCAACAGCAATTGGAACATGCCTATCTATTGAGTGGGTCCTGGATAGCGGTTGCTCCGCCCATATGACCGGGAACGAAGGATTATTCTCAGACTTGAGAAGACTGTTCAACGGTCCCAAGGTCAAGTTCGGAGACAACAGTGAGGGAGAAGTCATTGGAAGAGGGTGCATTGAATGGAACGGTTTAAGGATCATCAATGTGGCACTCGTCTCCAACTTAAAGCATAATCTACTCAGCATAAGCCAATTGTGTGAAAACGGGTACATCGTATCTTTTAAAAATACTGGTTGTACCATTGATGATGCTATTTCAGGAGAAGTAAAACTGAGAGGCATCCGCAAGGGTGGTCTATATATTGTTGATTGGCAAAGTGGTCAACAACACTCCTGTTTTCTAGCTTTAAACAAGGAAGAAGCAACATGGCTATGGCACATGAGGTTCAATCATTTGAATTTCAAAACTATTAACTACCTCGCCAAAAACAAGCTTGTTGTAGGTCTGCTCAATGAGACTTTCCGCAAGGAAGGGATATGCAAAGCTTGTCAACAAGGGAAACAGACCAAATCATCCTTCAAGACAAATCCTGAAAAAGAGACATCTCAAAGGATCCTAGAATTACTTCATATGGATCTCTTCGGTCCAGTCACTCCACCCACTGTAAGTAAACACTTATATACACTTGTGGTGGTTGATGACTTTTCCAGGTACACATGGGTACGTCTCTTAAAGACCAAGGATGAGGTGAAACTCATTCTACCAGAACTGATCCTCAAGGAACAAAATAGTAAAGAAGTTACTGTAAAGAGAATTCGCTCGGACAATGGAACAGAGTTTTGTAATGGAGTGCTGATGGATTTTTGTGCTGAAGCTGGAATATCACACGAAAGATCCACAGCTAGGACTCCTCAGCAGAATGGTCTAGTAGAAAGGAGGAATCGGACGTTGAAGGAAGCTGTTCGCTCGATGCTAGCAGACTCCAAACTTCCTTCTAAGTACTGGGGGGAAGCAGTTATGACGGCTTGTTATACACAGAATAGGAGTGCTATCACGAGTAGATTCAACAAGACTCCCTACGAAGTGTACAACGGTCGTAAGCCCTCTATAACTCATCTCCGTGCATTCGGTTCTACATGTTATATTCACAATAATGGAAAGTCTAAACTCAATAGTTTCTCACCTAAGTCAGATGAGGGTGTACTTCTTGGTTATGGACACCCCACTCACAAAGGTTATAGGGTATTGAACAAGACTACCGGTATTGTGGAAATAACATGCAATGTTATTTTTGATGAGTCTACCTTAGTGCGCAGAGAAAACAAGAGAAAAGAGGATAACAATCATGAGACTAATGAAGTCAAATGATCAAACATTTTTGAATTCTTTCGAGAATATGCATGTTGATCCGACTAAGTCTATGAGTGACTGTAATCCGAACCAGACGCACTCAGCAAGGGACCAAACTGCTGACCAGGCCAGTGATGCTAATGATCATGCTGAGGCCACACCTACAAACACCTTAATTGAAACAGTCATTCTAGAGGCGCTTGATGATGAAGAAGAGGAGACTGCTAAGGATATTCCTTTTGGGGAAGGCACAGCCACTCATGAAGATCTTGGCAGAGGCGCTGCTGAGATTCCAGTTGCTGAAAGAGTTGCTGAAGAGACTCACGTACCAGGAAATCCCGCAGCAGTTATCCCGGTTGAAGCCAATCCAGTTGCTGAGCACCAGGAGGGTGCTATGGAGAATAATGTACAAACGATGGTCTCGCAGGGGAAGGAAATGTGGTCAGACCAATCAGACCAACATGGTTGCGCGCCCATCCTCTTGAAGATATCATAGGAGATGTCAGTGATCCCATAATGACGAGACAAGGCAACGCTATGATAGCTTGTTATATCTCCAGCGAAGAACCCAAAAAGATTGAAGAAGCCTTGATGGATCCGGATTGGGTGAATGCAATGCATGAAGAACTCACAGAATTCACACGGAACAATGTATGGGAGCTGGTAGATAGACCTGAACATCAAAGCGTTATAGGCACAAAATGGGTGTTCAAAAACAAGAAGGATGAATCTGGTTCAGTTGTCAGAAATAAGGCGAGACTCGTAGCTAAAGGATACAGGCAATGCGAAGGGATAGATTATGACGAAACATTTGCTCCTGTAGCAAGGCTGGAGGCCATTCATTTATTCCTTGCATACGCTGCTCATCATGAGTTCGATGTAATGCAAATGGATGTAAAGAGTGCCTTTTTAAATGGCGAACTGAAGGAAGAAGTCTATGTCGAGCAACCTCCAGGATTCAAGCATGGTAATCAAGTGTACAGACCTAAGAAGGCTCTCTATGGATTGAAACAAGCACCGAGGGCTTGGTATGGAACTCTATCCAAATTTTTGCTAAAGAACGATTTTCAGAAAGGGAGGATTGATCAGACTCTCTTTCGCATCGAAGATGAAGGAGATATTTTGCTGGTGCAAATATACGTTGATGACATTATCTTTGGCTCTAGGAATCAAGGATTATGTGACAAGTTTTCAGAGCTCATGACCAGCAACTTCCAGATGAGTATGATGGGAAAGATGTCATACTTTCTCGGATTACAAGTTCAACAATCTAGAGAAGGAATTTTTATCCATCAGAAGAAGTACATTCGCGATCTAATTGCGAAATATTGTCCAGAAAAGACTAAAAGTCTAAGAATTCCGATAAGTACGACGTGCATAGCCGCACTTGAAAAAGAAGGAGACGCTGTGAATCCTACTCTTTACAGAGGAATTATAGGCTCACTTCTGTATCTCACCGCCAGCAGACCTGACATATCCTACGCCGTCGGATTGTGTGCTAGATATCAGGCAAATCCTAAGAAGACACATCTAGACACTGCTAAGCGGATTGTACGCTACCTGAAGTGCACAGAAGGTCTCGGAATTTGGTATCCAAGAGAAGATAGTCTCGCTCTAAGTGGATATTCGGATTCTGATTTTGGAGGATGCAAGATTGACAGAAAAAGCACGAGTGGTACGTGTCAATTTCTGGGACACAAACTCATTAGTTGGTTCAGCAAAAAGCAGCACTCTGTTGCTACCTCTACCACTGAAGCAGAGTATGTGGCGGCTGCTAGCTGTTGTTCGCAAATTCTATGGATAAGGCAACAATTGCAAGACTACGGGATTTCTCCCGAATGTGTGCCTATTTACTGCGACAACAATAGTGCCATGTGCATTACAAAGAATCATGTTCATCATTCCAGGACTAAGCACATTGATATTCGACATCATTTCATTTGAGATCATCAGGAGAAGAAGGATATCGATGTTCGATACATATGCACTGAAGATCAGATAGCAGACATATTTACGAAGCCGCTAGCTGAATCCAGATTCAAGGAATTATGTATCAAGTTGGGTCTTATGGAGTTGGATGTAACTTTGGATGAATGAAATGGTACTTTCATTCTTTCTGGACTTCTTATTTTTCTTAAAGATGCTACGCATATTATCTGGATGCTGATTTAAAAGCGCTAATGGAACTATGTGGCACTTATTATTATTGTTGCATCGAGAAGATTGCTGAGCAGATGTATTCACATATTCAGCTGATGAAATAAGTTGTAGCAGTTGATATCATCTATGGCTAGCATATCACTATGAAGGGAAAATGTTGTTCATTAACACTTAGCAACAATACTTACTACATTCAACAAACAACAAAAGGAAACTACTATCTATTCAATAGAAGGATAAAAATCAGAATCAAGGAGACGAGAAGGTCCCTCTGCTAATTCTGGGAAAGTCTGCTCCAGCAACGAGCTCAACTGCATGCCATGGAGGAGAGGAACAGCAGGATACAAATGGACACAATCGTGGACATCCTTGAACACGAGGCCTGCCCAGTCAGCCTCGACAAGCTCTGCGTCCAAGGCCAGCATGACTTGCCAGATTTCCTTTGTAAGGCAGAAGTCATTGGGATCTCCTCCCAGCACCATGTTGTTGGCAACATGGAACAACTCACGATATGAGCATCTGAGACCAGTAGCCGCAGGAGTTGGCATGAATTTAAACCATGGAGATAGGCGCCACTTCCTCCACACAGTCCACTCAGATGCTGGCTCCATGGATCTGTACCTCATCACTGATACTGGACCTCGTGGAAGTCCGAAGTCCCGAGAGAAAGACTCTCATGACCATCGTATCAGCCTCCCTCGGAAGGCCCCGTATATGGCGTCCTTCTCAGTTTTGCAGTCCTTGAGAAACTCCCGAAGGAGATCCTCATGGAAGTGCTTGGGAGTGGTTGTCACAAATTGTTTCAACCCTGTTCCATCAATCTTCGCCATGACCATATCGGCCACGGCAGGACGATCGTGATAATAGAGACGAAGGGTCGCTTCGTCAAGGATGTTGTTTCGGGTAATGTCGAGAATATTGCTAGGAGAACTCATGATCTCAAGGTTTTTTTTTGAAAGGAATAAGACTTTTGGTGGTGTCTAAATAAATGTCACAAGAAGCCTTTATATAGAACAAGGAGATCTCTCCGCAATTATGATTTCGTGGGAATCTTTAAAGAAGCGCGATGATTCATCTTCTGAAATCTGAATCGTCACCAGAAGAGAAAAGGTTGTGACGGTATGGGAAATCTAATCAGATCAATAGTGATGCTTGGAGTCAGATCAACGTTTGGCTCGAGGAGACTATCATTCTTCGTGATCTCATAAACTCTATCCGACTTTCGACACATCGATGCATCTCTCAAAAGAGTAACATATTTAGAAGAGGAAAGCACTTGGCGGTTGATATATGCTGAGTCATCATTATTTTTGCCACATCATATTCAAAGAAAGGAGGTAATTTTTGGAAAGAAGAAGATATTCTCGGAAGCCAATCCGATTAGACCAAAGGCGTACAGATGGCCATATCAAGTGGGAATGTGCCACGATAGATCACTTGAGTATTTCTCGGAGAACGGAAAATATGCCACAGGTCACGCGCGCACGAAGACCGTTGATTTATCATCTCATCTGACAACAGAACCCCAATCGTCAGATTTCATATCTACTAAGTATAGCAAGGTTGCTAGACTTTTGGGCGTTTGGCTCTCTACTGAGCAGTCAACAAATTGTTTGATCTGCTAGGACAATCTATATGCTAAGAAGTCAGCAACATTGTTGACGGAGATTTACTTAGCAAATCAACGGATTTGAATTATCTTTTATTATCAATGCTTAGGCATGTGGATGATATCATGTGGTTTGACAAGGTCACAGAAGTATGAACAGGGACATGAGAAATGAAAACTTTGTCATTTCATTACATACATTCATATCTACAGAAAATATTTATACGACAAGGAGGAATTACAGATAAGGTGGCAAAGGCCTAAAAGGATAAAAATCCATCTCCCGAAGGTTCGAGGAAACGAGAGTGAGATCCTGGAATCTCTACTCTAGCAGCCAACTCAATGGCATCCCGGAGGGAAGAGGGAGATGTGGGAAGTTCTGGACACATCGCTGCACCCTTTGAAAGACGAAGGCCACCCAGTCGACCTCCGCTTGATCATCAATCGTCATCATGGACTTCCATACCTCGCGAGAGAAAATCATGTCATTGGGATTTTCCCCGACAATCATACCACAGACAATCTCGAAGAGGACCTTATACCGAGTCTGCAAGCGATATGCTGAGGGAGTTGGAGAGAAATCAAACTCAGGAGAAGCTCTCCACTTCATCCAAGACGTCCACTCGGGGCTACTTCATCACTGCGATAATCCATGACGGAAATCGGACCTCTTGGTAGGCCGAACTCTACAGCGAAGGTGCCAGTAGTCCACTTCACTAATTGGTTCCTGAAGACACCAACAATGGAGTCTCCAACGACATCACTCGATCGCATGAAGTATCGTAGATGTTCTCTCTGGAAAGAATGCGGAGTAAGGGACACGAACTTGCCCAAACCGCTGGCATAAAGACTTGCCATCGTCATCTCAACCACCTGGTAATCTGGTTCATATTCTTCATACAAACCAGAATCACACAGGATTCTATTTCTTGGAACGAAGAGAGATTGAGACGATTCCATATATCTATTTTGGAGAAAAGTTTTTGAGAAAGCAAAGTTTGCAAGAAGGCGTATCAAACAAATCTGAAGATCATGCTACTTATAGAGTTATTTGTGATTACTGCTCATCTTGGAATTCGAACGGTTGATCTGCTGAAGATTTTATCCAGACGCGGGAGACTGCTTTTCGTAAAGAGGTGCATTTAATGCGCGCAGACGGCGGCGACGAATAAGGTCATGCCACGTCATCAGCACTCAAGTTCCGGAGAACGTGCGTACTCGCACGATTTGACTCCTTACCCGAGCCGCTGATTGCAATTAAAAAGGAAGCAATCCCCACCGTTGATTTCCTCTCGTGTTCCGAAATCTTCTATACACTAGATTGATTTCAAATCTCTATCATTTTGAAACCCTTCGCCTTTCTTTTTCTCAAAACCCTCTCCAGAAATTCCTAAATCTCTGAAATCTCAACAATGGCATCAAATCCCAACTCTCCAAATACTCTAAACTCGGAACCCAACCATCCTGAATCACCCCAGACCCTGAATCCAGAAGATTTCATTTCATTTACTCCACTGCAACCACCCACTTTCATTTACCCACCGATTGTCGGTTCTCCACTGCATGCCCGACATGCACCCGAGTTCACTGGCATAGAAAAGAAAGAGGATATCGATGAATCCATCCCATATAGTAAACTTGTCTTTCTGGCCCGGAAGAAGAAATTATCAGGCCATACAAGGGAGCAAAGGCGTCTGGTGCAAACTATGAAGGACAAAATTCTATACATGCCTCTCGCCACCAAACATATTCCAAAGTGGATCTTGGATCTACTTGACTCCGAACTTTTGGTAAAATATCTCTCCACTGAACTCGTTCGATTTCATCCTCATATGGTTTCGAAATTCTATGCTAGGGCAGTTATGAGCACTGATCAAAAATCTTTCAAAACTAGCATTTATGGAAATATTGTGGAAGTTAGTGCTGATTTACTGTCTAGAATGTTTGGCCTTCGAAATTATGGGCCCAAGATATCTCAATATAAGATGAATGACCTTGCCGAAATGGAGAGATGGTGGAATCTTTGGAAGAAACCAGGGGAATTGAAAGCCAAGAAAGGACAGGCGATTGCCTTCAAAGTTGCTACACCAATCAATACTCTGTCTGATGAGTACAAGCTTCTAGCGGAGATAGTGATCAAAATGCTTCAATGTGATGTTGGTTCGTACTCCGAACTATCTGCCAAGAAGTACTCTGTTATGATGGCGCTGGTCGATAACATTAAGGGTAATTGGGCGGAATTCTTTTTCGAGCGATGGGCTGAACATGCTCGAAAGAATGATCACATGGCAGTAGATGGAACTTTCTCATCGAACGTGAATTTTGGGCTGAAGATTAGTAAATACTTAGAGATGTTATTCACCAATACGAGAGTTGATCGTGGTGAAAGTCTACTTCCTACAGACTACATCCCAGCAAAACGGAAGGAGCCCAAACCTGTGAGTAGTCGACACCCTCGGAAGTTGACAGGGAAGTCTAATGTGGACAAAGACAAACCCACATCTCCTGAAGAGCCTGATGCTTCTACATTAGCTCCTCAAATCTTACAGTCTGCCATTCCCATGTCTGCTGAAGAGATTGCTCTATTAAAGACAAACGCTGAGACAGATCACTGCTTCAAAAATCTCGAGGAGATTGAGAAATTGGGAAATTTACCAGTTGATCAAATCAATGGGATAATGACTGCAAAGGAAGCCGAACAGCTTCCACCTACGATTGGGGTTATCGCTATACTAATTCCGACAAAGAAGAGAACCAAAGTCACCTCCCCTGCACCGAAAGCAAAGAAAAAAACCAGGAGAAAGTTGGAGCTACTCTCTAATAAGGAAGAATTAGAAAAGGCTGAAGAAGAAAACACGAATACTGAAGCCACTGCTAAAGAAGCTGCTAACATTGTAGCAGAGAAGGTGTCTGCTAAAGACACAACAGAGGACCCTGCTGAAAGTGATCCGGAATACATTCCCAGATCTTCCAGAACCAAAGAAGAGCGTCCTCAGGGAGGAAGAAAAACTAAAAGACAGCGCTTGGCTGAACTTAAAGAGCGTGAGAAGAAAGAATACATGAAATTCATTACTGAAATGACGTTCGAAGGAAGAGACAGGAATTACAAACGAGTCAAGTCAGCCGCTGAAGAATTTAAGGCTCAGAAGAAAGCCGCTCAACAGGCACTAATGGAAGAACAAGCTGCCAAGAAAGGGAAAGGCATCGTGCATGGAAGGATCTCTGTTACCATTCCCCCAATCAGCAATGAAGGAGCTATCATATCTTCACAAGATGCTATGTCAGATGAAGAGCTTAATAAGGCAATTCACGAAGGCAGATTCGATGAAGTGAGGTCGATTGTGGACTTAGAAAACAGTTCTGATGAAGAACATCATGGAACACTCAGACGACATCCGGGAAATCCAGATGCAGGCCCTTCTGGATGTGAGGAAGAGGGAAGTCATGCTAGAGAAGGTTCTACTGAGCAGGTTGAATACATGGAGGGTGGCTCATCAACTGAACATGAGATTTACCAATCACAACTTGCTGAGCATGACACGGGATCTCTACAGATTACTGTCGAGGAATCAACTGCTAGATGTGAAGGTGTGATTCCTAATGAAGCACCTCACACAGAAGCTCTTCCTGATGTCATCACTGACAAAGAGTCCACATGCATATATGATGCTAAAACTCTGACGTTGATCTCATCAAAAGGCATGGATCCACTTCGATTAGCACTCATAAGAAGTAAAGCAAATCCTGACTTTGATTCGGTGGGTCAGGAAATTGATGAATTTGTGTCCTTGATGATAGAGGAGGAAATAAAAGGAGTATTTGCTGGAGTATTGCAAGAAGATACTCCTGAAGGAAAGATATTGGGAGAAGAGTTCAGACGATGGAAGAAGTATGATTACATCTCTCATGAACTTGGTATGGAAGAAAGAGAGATAATCATGGCTTGAAAAGGATTAAAATTCTGGAAGCAGGAGGAATTGTGGGCAAACGAATGGATGGATCAATCTCCTTGCACAAAGCAATACTCTGATAAGGCTGTCAGTGAGAGACTTCAATTAATTAAAGCTCATAGGAGAACGTCCTCTCCTCGTTCTTTGCCAAAATCAACTTTTGCTCCCGACAAATTAACTGTTAGACACATACAACTCTCCAAACGTCAAGCCGAAGCTGCTGCTGCATACAAGAAATACCAAGCAGAACTCCCTATGCTCGAAGAATCATTGCATCAAGCCCGGTTGGCTGCAGCACTAGAGTACAAATTTCAAACGTTAGAGATTGTCGCCTATCAGGACAGAGAGGAGGAATTGCAAGCCTACATGTTAGCATTCTCTATAGCAGAAGCAAGAAAACTCGAGGAAGCTGAGAACGCTGCTGCTGAAGTAGAGTTTCAGAAGGGGATCGAGGAGGATATACATCTGCTAGTCAACGCTGCTGCTGAAGCAGAGTTTCAAAGCAGCATCGAGGAGGACATACATTTGCTAGTCACCTCTGATCAAAGAGCAATTGCTAACACAGAAAGAACAGAAATAGTCATGGAGGAAATTTCCACTTCCACTGCTAGGAGTCAAGCAGTCATCATACCGACCACTTCATCCTTCCTCGCCACTCCAATCAGCACGCTCCATCTTCCAACATACCTAGACTCCGTTGTTCAAATGGTCGTTCAAAGTGTTGTGACTACTATATCTGAGAGAATGGTGACTGAAGCCATGGATATACGAAGGGAAATTGCGGTAGTAAAATCCACTGTCGATACCGTAACGGCCAGGGTGGACACTGTCGAGTCCAACATTTCCTCTGTCAAGGATTCTGTGCAAGAAATTAAGACAGACGTAGCAGAGCATAAACAGCGAGTAGACTCCAAGGTGAACTCTTTTTCTTCCAGACTTTTGGATGCAATCAAAGAGGGGGAAGAAAGAAGGGCTGCTGAAGCTGTTGAGAGGAAGAAAGCGAAGGAAGCCAGAGCCGCTGCAAAAGAAGAACAGAGGAGAATTCTTGAAGCTGCAAATGAAGAACAGAGGAGAATTCGTGAAGAATTCAAACGGAAAGAAGCTGAGCTCAAACAGAAGGAAACAGAAGCGAAAATCAAGATGCTCGAAGAGGAGAATGAGCGGTTGGCCAAGGATCTGGAAACAGAGGCTGCTGAATGTGCATCTGCTAAGGAGCTTTTAGACAAATTCGTGGAGCTAGCATCAAACAAATTTGATGAATTTGACAAGATGAAGAAACCTGCTCCAGACTCCTGAGTTCCTCCGTTCCTCTGATATTATTTTTCTTGCTAGCTCTTATTTTGTCTCCGTCTAATCATTTTTCATTGTACTTGTAATTGATATATCATATGAATGAAAATTGATCAGACAGAGACAATCTCTCATTGTCAATCTCTGATTTTCACCGTTTGTCTTATTTGAAATACACTATTTGTGTATTCAACACATCTGAAAACAATTGGATTGAAATTGAAAGTAATATGGCTGCTAACTTTATTTGGGTGCTAGGATTCCCAGCATATTACCTCTGCAGCATTTACTTATACACTTAATCGAGAAATATTTCCCAGCACTTGTTGAGGGGGAATTTCATTTTTTACTTTGCTTGAACTAAGGTGGATAAACTCTGTGTTAGATTGCTAGAATAGTTTAGTATTTTTTGTAAACACAGACATTCTTCCTCTTAGCTTCAGCAATGATAATAAGCTTTGATCGCACCAAAAAGGGGGAAATTGTTGGGAAATTATTCCTAAAATATCCCTTAGGAGCTGTTTGTAAAAGGTTTTGTTGAATCAAACCTTAGCATTTGATCTATCATTTGCTGAATTCTAGATAAGTCTAGCATATCATGTAATGTCCTGTATAGATCATTTATTGAGTTGTAATAGCTTAGTGTGCTAGAAGATCTAGCAGCAGACATCGAAGGGAAGCGTTTGCTAGAAGAAAAGTGGTTGCAGAATGCTAAGGCTTTAGCATTTGCTAACGGTCAGCAAACCAAAGAAAATGCTAGCAGAACGGATGTCAAGGAATCCTCGCAGGAACCTTTAGCGTGGCAAATATTCGGTAACAGATCGCTAAGAAGCACTAGCAGAACGAGTAAGTCAAGGTTGGAGACACACTACTAGTCTGACAGAAAGTACACAAAAAGGGACGGAGCCTTCCCAAAGTAGTTCGAAAAGTACGCTGCAATGCAAAAAGGATCTGAACAAGTCATATCACTCTCGGACAAAAGAGACGTTGTGTCTAACGGATATGGAGATTCAAGATTTGAATCTCCATCTATAAAAGGCAGGTCCAAAAGTGAGAATGACTACTACTTTTCTCACTTCAGACACTCACGAACACTCAAGCAAGAGATTCCTTTGACAAAGTGAACAAAGTAAAAGTAGTCAGTTGAGAGCCTTGTGAAAGAATATTAAAAGCTCTCAACAACCAGAAGTGTCGCTCATTGATTTACTGACACTCTATTGAAGATATTCTTGATTGTATTCAAGATTTCTCAATCATTGGGATTCTTTTCTTTTCAGAAAGAATCTAACAGTCGAACACCTGAAAAGGTCTAGACTCAGACGGGCACTCAGCCACATTCAAGAAAAGTCAGGAAGTGACTATAAAACTTCCAAATCAGGCAAGGCAGGCGTTTCAAAGGTGTGCCCTTGACCCAGCCAAGCCAACATCTGAGGAGTTCAGATTAACGGAGGATAGCTGTCAAGTAGCCAGGCCGAAAGCTCACTGCCTACTTAACTATAAAAGGCGAATCTTTGTAATCTGTATACTTACTTAGTGAATTCTTAGCATATCGGCTAAGGAGTGGACGTAGATCTTTTTGGATCGAACCACTATAAACATTGTGTTTTTTTACTGTTTTATTACACACGTGATTTGAAACCTAGCAATCATATTGCTAGTGTATAACTGTGAAGAAACTTAATCCATTTCTGAGCTTAACTAATATTTAAAAGGGAAGACATAAAGTGTAAGTGACGATTAATTATTCCGCTGTAATTCGTGTTAAGTTGTTATCACGACGACTCTGATATTTAAGGACCAACATCCGGTCTATTTACTATGCTAGTAAAACTATGGATGGTGCACAGAAGAATTATACCACTACAGAAAAAGAGTTGTTAGCCGTAGTGTTTGCTTTTGACAAGTTCAGATCGTATCTGGTGGGAGCCAAAGTTATTGTATTCACAGATCATTCAGCAATAAAGTACTTGATGGCTAAGAAAGATGCAAAACCAAGGCTCATCAGATGGATACTTCTCCTGCAAGAATTCGATTTGGAGATCAAAGATAGAAAAGGGACAGAGAACCAAGTTGTTGATCTCCTTTCAAGGTTGGAAAATCCATTTGGAGTGGATGACACAGTACAAATTAATGATGCTTTTCCAGATGAGCAACTCTTGGCATGCAAAGAAGAAGATGCACCCTGGTTTGCAGACATTGCAAATTATCTTGCTACAGGCCGAAAACCATATGGTTTACATGGACAGCAGCTGAAGAGGTTTCTGCTTGATTCCAAGTACTTTTATTGGGATGACCCAACCTTATACAGGTTAGGCCCTGATCAGATTTTTAAAAGGTGTGTCCCAGATTATAAAATTTTAGATATTCTGAATGAATGCCATGCTTCAGCATATGGAGGGCATTTTGGGGGACAGAGGACAGCTGCTAAAGTGTTACAATCAGGATTTTATTGGCCCAGAATTTTCAAAGATGCTTTTGAGTTCGTAAAGAACTGTGATCGATGCCAAAGGGTAGGAAATTTGCCAGCTAAGAATGATATGCCTCTGAACAACATTGTTGAAGTGGAACTTTTTGATGTGTGGGGTATGGACTTCATGGGGCCCTTTCCATCCTCTTTTGGAAATGAGTATATCCTGTTAGCAGTCGATTATGTTTCTCGTTGGGTAGAAGCTTGTGCTTGTGCTCACAATGATGCTGCCACTGTAATCAAATTTCTGCACAAAAACATTTTCACTAGGTTTGGAAGTCCAAGGGCAATCATCAGTGATGAAGGGACCCTTTTCATTAATAAGAGCTTGGCTGCTCTTCTTGCCAAGTACAACATTAATCACAAGGTCTCGACTGCTTATCATCCACAGACCAATGGATTGGCTGAGTTGTCAAACAGAGAGGTGAAGAGTGTCTTGGAAAAGGTGGTGAACACCACAAGGAAGGACTGGTCTAAACATCTGGATGATTTGTTGTGGGCTTACAGGACAGCCTATAAAACGCCTTTGGGGATGTCTCCTTATAGGATTGTCTTTGGAAAGGCTTGTCATTTGCCCCTGGAAATGGAGCATAAGGCATTTTGGGCCACCAGGAAACTGAATCTTGATCCTAAGTCAAGTGGGGAAAAGAGGATGTTGCAGCTCAATGAACTGGAAGAATTGAGGATTCAAAGCTATGAGAATGCAAAGATATACAAGGAAAAAGTGAAAAGATGGCATGACAGCAAGATTGTAAATAGACACTTGGAAGAAGGGCAGCAAGTTCTACTTTTCAATGCTAGACTGAGGTTGTTTCCTGGCAAGCTAAAGTCCAGATGGTCAGGACCTTTCACTTTGGTGAAGATTTACCCTCATGGGGCTGTGGAGCTGAAAGATGAAGGCACATGAGATACATTCAAAGTCAATGGACAGAGGGTTAAACAATATCATGAAGGAGGGTGGAGCAAGCTGAAGGCTTCTTCCAAGTTGGATGAACCTTAAAGTGAGGTAGCCTAAGCCATCATGAGGACTAGATGAAGCATGTGGTGATGGCTTAGGATATTTTAATTTTGCATTTATTTTCTGTCTAGTTAAATTTAAATCTGCTGTGAATAAATCTTAGGAAAGGTTGAATGCTTCAGCCTGTAAGTAGCATGATTATTGAGTCTTTCTTCGTTTTTTTTTAATTTCGTGCAGTCAACTTAGTATTTTATTTGATAATAGTATGTTGAGTGTTTAGAATTTAGTCCATAAAATTAATACGTAAAAAAAAAGACAAACAGTGATTTTGGAAATTAGTGGATAGGGATTAAACACATAGCTGTTGAGGAGAGAGAGTGCGGTTATCCCTAGGAATGACGGTTTAGGAAAGTTACCTTTTTGAATTGAAAGGAAATGGTGTGTCTAATCAAGGGAAGTTGAAGGGTTTCCTTATTTCTGATGTTTATTTTTGCTTTAAGTGGGATTATTTATATATTGTACATATTATTGCACAACTTCAAAAAACACTCCGACTTTAGCAAATTTGGCAGAGGAAACCGGGAAACTTTGTGCATAAATCAAGTCGTTTGTGTCAAATAACAGGTACAAATTTCTTGTTCACTTTACTTTCTTGCCTGTGGGTGTTAAAACTTTGTCTCGACCTTGGTTTTCTGTATTCTTGTTTGAGTCCGCAACGAAGAATGGCTGGTATGTCTGTGTTCTTGAAACTTTTGGTGAACTGCTGTCTGTGCTTTAGATTAAAACTCTTGTCCGCATGATTTTTGAACCCATGAATTTGATTAAAGAAATGTCATATTAGTTTTGGTTTCTATGATCATTGCGAGTAGCATGCAGTAGCTCTGACAAGATATTCTGACAGATTTTTGTTAAGGCTCAAGATAACTTTAAAAACTTTAAACTGGTGTTTAATTTATTGCATGAAACTTTGGTTGAACTCAAAGTTTGGGGGTGAACATGTCGATTTGAAAAGAAATTTTGAACAATCGAATGCCATATGTTGCTTTTGGAAAATTTGGGTCTAATATTTGCATTTTGTAGATTTGAACATGAGGACGAAGCAAAGCGAGAAGAAGAGACCAGGGATGGAAGTTGAGTCCCCTGTGACGACTCCTGAAAAGGCGAGCCCAGCTCCATCAAAACCCAAGACTACTAAGAAGGCAAGGAAGCCGGGGCCTACTCAACCATTGAGGAGGTCAAGCAGGGCTGCTGTCTCAATCATGGCCCAGAGGAACGCGAAGTTACCGCCCACTAGTGCAGAAAACCCAGTAGAAATCCTCGATGAGCCAGCTAAAAAGCCTAAGACTGTGGGTACCAAGTCTAAGCAAGGGAACCTGATGGATTTGGTTGATGCAGCCACATCAAAGCTAGACCATGAAACTATAAAGAACCCCGTGAAGGAAGCCGTTGTTGAAGAACAGGAAGATGCACAAGCTGAAGACACGGGGTCTGAGGGCGAAGAAAGTGCTGATGGCCAGTCTGATGAGCCAGAGGCAGAACAAGAAGATGTGGAAACAGAGGTAGAAGCAAGTGCTGATGGCCAGTCTGAGGAGCCAGAGGCAGAACAAGAAGATGTGGAAACAAAGGTCGAGGAAAGTGAGGATGGCCAGTCTGAAGAGCCGGAAAATGAACGCGAATCAGATAAATCAGAGGGTGATGGTACCAGTACAAAGGAAACAGAAACTGAGAAGGAAGTGAGCGTTGAAGAGGAAGCCGCTGGAGATAATGCTACTGCACAAAAGAAGCAAGCAGCCACATCTAGTGGGAAGTCCGCGAGGAAGGACAAGGCAGTCGTACCTGAGCAAACTTCGGCTTCTAGGAAGCGAAATAGAGTTGAACCTGTCGAAGATGACAAGGGTGTTTTGAGAAATAGGGAAACCAGGAGGCGTGTAAAGCAAGTTGCCATTAAGGAAACAAAAGCAAGCTCAACAAAGGAGACGGACAGCGCAAGGAAGAAAGAGATAAAGTGTGGCAAGACCAAGGTTGTCGAGTTGTCTGCTGAAGAGATTGATCGAATTCCAAAATTTTCATCAAAGCTCCATCAGAACAGAATGCACGAGCTTGCAAGTCGCAAGTTTAATCTGGAAAGGGGATTCAAGGATCTGTCTAAACTACCTGCAGAAATACTTCGAAGTGTTGAACAACAAGGATGGGAACCATTTGTGGTGATGCAGCCTGCGCCAGTCATTGCCCTCGTCCGAGAATTCTATGCTAATTGTGAGCAGTCAACAGGGGTGGATTATGAACTTAGAGCAATTGTCAGAGGGAAGGAGGTAATACTGAACCCAAGGACGGTCCACGCAGTTTATGGAACACATTCGCCGCAGCCCGATACTTTTATGGATTTGCTGAACTCAGTGACAAGGGAGCAGCTTGATGAAGCTCTAGGTGTAGTGTCCGTGCCAGGAGCTCGATGGGTGGATGAGACCAAAGACAACCTGTCTGCCCTGGCCAGTTTTCTCACAATCGAGGCCAACACCTGGATTCACTTCCTGAGGAACCGGATCAGTTCTACAACTCACAATACTCTGGTTGGCCAAGAAAGAATTTTGATGGTGGCAGCTATTGTGAAAGGAGATCCAATTGACATTGCTCCATTTATCATTGATTCCATCATCGCTCAAGCAACAAAGAGAGCGGGGCCACTTTTTTGTCCCTCGCTGATTTTTGAACTTTGTAAGCGTGCAGGAGTTCCTTTTCACTTGGATGAGCCACAGAGCATTGCCAAGAGCTATTTCAACATCCCTTACCTGACGAAAAGGCATGCTCAAGCCCAGGCTCGTGCCCAAGGAGATGCAACTGCTGCAGATGGTGATGCAATGGAAACTTTGCAGAAGGAGTTGTCTGTGATCAAGGCAAAACAGGTGAAGTTGCTGAGAGGATTTCGAATGATGCACAAGGTGTTACTGAAGATCAAGGCTCAAACTAGCCGGCTGGTGAAAAGGAAGGCTGGCAGTGGAAAGAAGCTGAAAGTTGCTGGAAGCTCAGCATGTTGGCCAGGGTCCTTTCTAATCTTTATCTTTGCCTTGCAAAAACAATCTTAATTTCCGTATGTTTCTGTTATTTCTGTTTATGGTTGTTAGGTGTTAGTTTTTGATGAATTAGTTGCCGACCTCTCATGCTTGTTTCATGTTAAAGCATGACAGTCCTTTGGGTTTTATAATATTATATTCTAAGACTAGTAGTTCATTCTCCTTTTGCCTGATGATGTTTCATTCTTCCTCATTCTTTCTTCTGCATGCGTGGTTGTAATGGTGATTGCTGAGAGTCAATCCTCGTTTACTTTTGTTGTTTAACTTTGTACATAATATCAGGATCTACGAATCAAAGTTCGACCACAACATTGTTTTTGAATAAACCTGATATCCTAGACATGAGCTTGAGCTTAGCTGGTATTACATCTTGAATTTCATAATGTGAAATGTCATCTACCCTAAGTTCAATCTTGGTCGATATGAATTAGGTCTAAGCACCCTACTTAGAGATGATTAAGGTTGTTGCTTGATCTTTGTGCCTTCAGAAGATTTTTCTTGCTATGATTAAAATTCCCTTTTGCACCTAGATTTGAGCTTGAGTCTTTTTCTTGTTTTGACCTACTTCATGTTTAGCCACAGTCCAAACACGTCCCAGTCTAGAGGGTTGTTCCGATCTAGTTCTACTCTAACATTGAGGACAATGTTTTGCTTAAAGTTTGGGGGGTGTCACTTCTAGCCGAAGTGTTAGCTTGTTACCCTTGTAAAAAAAAAGATAAAAAAAAAAAGAAAGGCATTTTGGCCTAATAATAATAAATAAAAAAAAGAGAAAAAGAAGAGAGAATAGGCAGTTGTGTTAGCCTGTAAAATTGTTTGAAATAGAGCTAATTCCCACATTGTTTGTTGGGGATTTAGCCAAAGTGTGATAGTGATCGCAAATTGCTAAAAAGTAGAGGTTATAGAAGGAAGAATTGAAATAAATTCAAGGGTAGAATAAGAAGGACAACACCTCTAGACTTAAAGTCACTCTTTCCAAAATTTCTCACCTTGAACCGTGGCCTAACATTAGAAGCTTTCAAGTCCTTTTGATCTAAGTGTGGTGTGAAGCTTATTAGTTGAGAACAAGAGAGGATGATTGGGTAGGAAAAGAAACATGGCATTGATGAGCATTGAATCTTGAATAAGTAGTTAAAGTTAAGCTCAGCTCTGTTTTAGCTATCTTGAAATCTGATTTTCTCTTCGGACAGCTTTGGATTGTGAGATTAGATGAATGTATCTTGTTAAACTTTGCAAAGAGTGAGGACTGAAGTTGAGCAATCAAAAGAACCACTACTCATGCTTTCTTTTTAAATTTTTGCTGAAGGCTTCATAAATAAGGAGATGAACTATTCTAGCTTATTACTTGCAAATTTAATTTTGGTCTAGTTTGTTTTTGTTGCTTGAGGACAAGCAACATCTTAAGTTTGGGGGGGTGATAACTCTCATAAAGAGTTATCTTTTGATCTCTTTTCATGAACTAGAGATGTTGTTTTGAATAAGATGCTTAGCAATCGAAGTCCTTTTTGCTTGTTTATGTTCATTTACAATTAAGTCATAGTATTTTAAATTGTGCAAGCTTTAATAAGTTTTTGCAAGCATTTGGTGAAGTTTAAACCAGGTTCTGGATGCTAGAGCTTCTCTGCCGCATGCTGATAGAAGATATGCTCGAGCTTGGGAAACACATGATAAGAAGGAAGGAGATTTTCTCTCTCCGGGACCACTCAAATACAAAGATAAAGGTCCTTTTTGATCTTGTCTGCTGAGAAGACAGGTGGCACTGAACGAAGCCGATCCCTTGTCTGAAGGAAACAATGACACCTGCACACGTGGATGCATCATGGGAGAAAGAAGGAGATCAACGGCTATGAAAAAGAAAATTTATGAAACAAAGGCTTGGCAAAAAAAGGGAGGAGAGATAATAACAACTGGGAGAACAGCACGAACGGAGAGCAGAGGTGCTGAGAGATAGAGCTTGGAGAGGAAGTAATCGGTGCACGAAAGGATCATCGTCTATAGTTTGATTTTAGATTTTCAAGCTGTATTTCTGATGATGAATGATCTTATGCTCTTATTTCTTTTATCTCCGAGTATGAAGTAATTTCATTTACACTTGGGTTGTGGAACAAAGTACCATTTGCTTGAATATATGCTAGAGTCAAGTTTCGCATGACTGAACTTATCTTTAATCCTGTTTTCAACCGTTTCTTGAGCACGACAGTGAATGGAAACCCATCACCTATGGAGACTGAAAGGTGAAATAGGCCGAGGGGATTTTAGATAATTGTGTTGATTTCATAGACATATGAGAAAATGCAACTTAATCGAGCTTAGCTTCATATCGCCATCATCAAATCACTGAGAGAGGCATAGACATATGAATCTTGGTGAGAGGGTGTAGATCTAGTAGAACGACAGTTTGCTAGGCAGAATTAGGAAAAGTTCTAAGGTTCAGGGAATTGCGAGACATAAACTCTAGCATATAGGATAGCTGTGGTGCGTTGTATTTCATAACCCGAGTGTGTTTTCCAGTACTTGTGAATCCATTTATAACATTTATGTTCGTTTTGTGGAACGAGGAAATACTACTGATCATAGCTTTAGTAGGAATCATAGTTTATGCATATTTATGTTTTGAGTAGAAGTTAGAAACAACAAGTCTTGATTTACAAACAATTCTTAGTGCACGATTTAGATAATCACTCCCTTGGGTTCGATATCTGGTCTCACTTGACTATATTACTTGTGGATTGTGTATACTTGCACATTGGTTCTGTAGTCACACTATAGTTCACAACAGTGAGATAAGAGGATACCGTTGTTACTCGCATGTAAGTTTGTTAACAAATAGGAAATACCGTTGAATGTATACTCATCGTAATAAATGATTTCTGTATACAAAACCTTACAGTGTCTACGCAGCTCAGTATGAAGTTCTCTACTTAACTATTTTTTTCTAAGTGGTGTCCACGAAAAGAAGGAGTAACTTACTATCAACTAAGTTTCTATGTGAGGGATGAGTACACAGTATGGCTTCCAACTCTTAGCCATTTTTTCTTAAATTTTGGGGGAACATACTCACTTGCCGAGAAAAACTAAGTTTTTGGTCTCGACACTCAAAAGATTTTTTAAGGACGAATGCAGAATTAAATTAAGTTCCAACTCTCAATTTAGAACTAACTCTTAGTCAGTATGCAAGTTTAAAGGCGGGAATTTTAAATTCCAATGTTTATTGTATTCGATATGACGCATTAAATGATCAACAATAAGCGTTGAATTCGAGCATGCCACGTGGAAAGGTACTCTCTCACGTCAGATCATTAATATACGATTCCAATCGTCGGCTTCTCCTAGCCACTGATGTAGTGATTGTTGACTTACTTAGAACCGTCCGATCCATATTATTTTACCGTATTTATACCAATGATAAACTGACGGTTAAAGTCTTTATTACTTTACCATTTATACCTTCTCTAAAAACCCTCAAGCCTTCAAATTTCTAGAAGTTGTTCTTGCTTTCAATCCTTCAACAAATACTCTATCATTGATTACCAATCATGGATCGAAAGTTATGGCACCAAAGAAGGCAAAAACACCACAGACGCCAGCTGGAGAAACATCCACATCATGCCAGGAAGAACAACCATCAATCGTTTATTTTGATCGACCATATCTATAAGTGGTTAAACTTTTCCATTCTGATCCAAAGAAGCTATCACCAGAGCAGGGGAGGGTTGCTAAAGCATCAAAGGAAAAGATCTTGAATTTAGCAGATTTAAAGAAAGATTGCCCTGATATTAATATGTTGGGTCAAAAACTGATCACAGAGAAAATAGTATACTTTTTGCGGGCTCGATCGAAGAGGTTTCATCCATTATTGGTGGCAGAATTCTTCGCCAATGTCGTTATTGATAAGGATAAGAAGTTCTTCACCACAAGGGTGGCTTGAATTGAAATTGTGGTTACACCACATTTGCTCAAGCAAGTATTCTACCTAAGGAATAGAGGACCCAAAGTCCATATTTATCGATAGGGAGTCAATATCCAAAAACTACGAGAAATTGTAGAAGGATATTGGACTAAGTGGAAACTGGATGAGGTCGTCACATATTTCAAGATGAATCACAAGACCAACGAGTTTGATCCATCCTACAAGCATCTCGCTGACAACGTTATCAAGATGCTACAGTGCGAGATGGGTTCATTTTCAGAAATAAGCAAGAAGAAATACTCACTCCTAATGGCCATTAATGATGAAGTTAAAGGGGATTGGGCAACGTTCCTCTTTGAACAGCTCTTGGATTATGTTGGTCGAACAACTACAATTGAGGAGAAAGGTCGGTTTTCCACTGGTGTCGGGTTTGGACTCAAGGTCAGTTTCTTACTAGAAAGGTTGCTACTAGTAGTGGATGATGGTAAGCTGCTGATCTCAAGTGATTTCATCCCAATCAAAGATAAAGTGAGTGAGCCTACTGAGACTGATGATGATAATGATGGCGATCAAGGTGGGGACCAGGAAGTTGAGTCTGCTGCTCAGCATTTGGAAAACTTGCAAAAGGTCAATGAGGATCTTCCCCCATTGACTAAGCTTGGTGAGGAGCCTTCCCAACCAACAAAGAAGATAATAAGGTTGATCAAGAATTTTGGTGATGAGGAGTCATCATGACCAGCTCAGGGGGTTCACTTATTTGAAGGTCATATTTCTGTACTCATCCCAAAGAAGCCCCGAACTGAGCAGGTGCAACCTCTTATTCGGAAAAAGAGAACATGAGAAGAGGAAGTGCCTGGAAAAGGCAAAGAGAAAGTGGCAGAAACCTCTGCCAACAGACAGATCATCTTTTAGGAGCCAGAGATTGAGACCACGGCAACGGTGATCCTATCTTTCATCTTTGAAGTTCCTGAATCAACATCTTTTGAGACTCTGTGTCAGAAAGCTGAGGGTGCAGACAGATATTCGGAGTGTCAATGTCCCCAGTCAGAGCAGCCTGTACAAATTCTTGTAGATGTTCTAGTGGATCTCGAACTCGATGAAAAAGGGACGAATGAACCAAAACAACCGATTGAAGAAGGTGGAAAGGAGAAGGAAGCTGAGGAACAATCTGTTCACACAAAGAAGATGGATGAGGAGATTAAGGTAGAGCAACCTCCACACCAAATTGTCTCCCAGCATGTACCAGAGAAGGATGTGATAGTACATGCTGATGAGATTGTTGTTGAGATCGCTCATGAAGCTGCAGAGCAGGCCAAACTGGATGAACAAGAGAAATAAATAGAACTAGAGGCTGCTCAAGAGTATGAAACTGAATAGGAGCCTAACTCGGAGGCCAATCAAGAGCAAGCGCGATGGATGAATTCAGAGCCTGAGGTGGAAAGAGATCCTACGGAAGGGAAGGGTTATGTGGTTGAGCAAGGGGAGACCTCTACCCAAGCTCACTCTCCCACTCAATCTCAAATCAAGTATGATCACCCTGAGGACTCTCCCAGAAGTGCCGACAGAGATGATGTGATGAGCACCTCTTTTGATGATTCTGCTATATCATTCCGCTCTCTGAATGATTAAGAAGTTCGAGAGCTTGCGCTTACCGAAGAGCTCACGTTTGAGCAAGATATAGAAGGATTCTGGAAAAAGACATCCCTGGGATACGAGGCAGGTAAAGGAGCAACACAAAAGGACAAGACAAATTGTTGAGTTCAAGGTTCCCTTCATTGTCCTTCCTCACCCTGAGTCTTCCTCTCAATGGCTCATGAGTTGATGTTCACCTATCGAGCCGGCTGACACCAGAGATGACAAACTCCTTCCCTGGGCTAGAGAGATTTCACAAAGGATAAAGAGAAGAGTTACTGAATAAGTTAACTTACTATATCCTAACATCTTGCTTGAATGTTCAATTCATTGTGATGTGCTGAGGAAAGAGTTCAGGAGATGGAGGAGATTTTATCTGGTCAGACATGAACTTAATGTAGAAGATCTTTCTATCATGATGAATAGATTGGGACTAACTTTCTGGAGATCAGAGGAAGCCTGGGCATATAAATGGAGTGTTCAAATTGAAAGGCGGCAAATTACAGAAGAGAGTTTAAAGTTGAAGATGCTGGCTATCAGAGCCTTCAGAGCCCATACTGCCGATTCTTATAATTTTGGCCAGGACGCGCATAGACTACCTCTTCCTAATTATAAATTTGTGTCAGAAGCTCCCATTTTAGTCGTACCCATCTCTCAGGTACCACCTATTGTACTATCTCTAGACGATTATCGAAACCTTATAGTTGTGAGGAGACATAAGGTGGAAGAACTCACTCACCAGCTACAGACAACGGAGGTTGAGATTGAGCAGATCAAGGAAGATCATGCTATTGCCCATAAAGAATTGGCGGATATTGAGGCAGATTATAAGGACATGGAGCAAGCTTTGATCCTGTCTACTCAGATTACTATTGAAGAAACAGCCTAGAGAGTGGCACAATTGATCACTGCTATCACCACAGGAAGTGAACGCTTGGCTCATACTACTGAGGTAATTCTGAGGAGAAATAAAATGTTGAGGAGGATAGCGATTAGGCGCAAGAGGGAAGAAGAAAGAAAGTGGCGTGAAGCTAAGCTTAAGCATCAGGCTGATGAAGATATTCGCCTACAAAAATAAGCCGAACTTCAGAGGCGACATGCTGAGGCAGAGCAGAAGAGTCTTGTTGAAGAGGAGATGAGCAAGGTTGCTGCAGAGCTTGCCAGGATAGAAGAAGAGAGAGGTCGGCTTCTTACTTCGGTGACTACTATTCATGTGTCCTCCATTCAAATCTCTAGGAGTGAAGCAGCACCTATTACAGTGTTGAATCAGTTACAAGCTAACCTCCAAGATCAGATTGATACACTAGCGGCGAGATTTGAATAGAAGCAAGCCGAATCTAACGAAACCCTCTCATCTGTCAAGGCTACTGTCTCGATCCTTCTTGAGATTTTCACAAAGGAGGAAGAGCAGAGACTGGAACAAAAGAAATAGCAGAGGCTAAAGGACGAGGTTGAAGAGAAAAGGAGGCAAGAACAGCATAACATTCTTGCAAAGCTTATGGCCAAATTCTCTGGATCCAAAACTTCTTCATCAGATCCACCTCCTCTATGAAATCTCTGATGTATAAATATAAATATATATATATATATATATATATATATGTTGGGTTTTGTATACAGAAAGCATTTATTACGATGAGTATATATTCAACGGTATTTCCTATCTGTTTAACAAACTTACATGCGAGTAACAATGGCATCCTCTTCTCTCACCAATAGGGACGATCATACGGCGTGTTGTAGATCCCAAAAGATAGTATGATCACTTGACCTAGTGAGATATAAATATTATCACAGCCAAGACAGCGTACGAGGATAAGTCTGTCGGTGTAGGCTGCAGCATAGTCAAAAAGAAGTAATTTATCTTGATTACTTGATATGTTGGTACGTACGGTTGCGTATTGATTGGACAACAATGAGATGTATTCTACTGTCTGACATCAGATAATAAAAGATCTCAATCTTGATTGAGTCCAAACCTTAACGAAGGTCCAGGGGTATGCACGAGTTGACTGTTGCTTTGACTTACCATGGTGGAGAGCCTGAGTAACGTGCTCGTATACCCGCATCTTGGGTAGCAGCAGTTCGTGTATTACAGCCTGAGACTGGAGCTAGGTAACCATATCCGAGTAATAGGATGGGGACATTCCCTGAGGAGCTCTATAACATTTATCGTACTAAAGTCCTGCAGGCTGATTAAGTTCAAGCACGAGTGACAAGGTTTGAGTGGTACTGCTCAGGAAATAAGAAATTAATTAATTGTGGTAGCTTGTCAGAAGCTCCAATAAATTAATGAATGTCGAGTAACCTTAAATATGGGGATTCTCAAGTAAAGGTAGCCCGTTCTCATAATGTGGTAATAAAGGGGTAAGTCAGTATTAATTTTGTGTTAAAAAAAGAATTAATATTAATTAATTAATTGTGTCCTGGGTTGTGGACATGGGAATTAATTAATTCATAGGCCCACTTTATTATTTGCATTAGGTCCTAGGTTTGGCCCAAATTAAATATGCTGAAAAGAGGCTCAGTAGCCCATTAGGGTTGAAACCCTAGGTCTACCAATAGACAGTTCTCTCTCTCAGTTTGTAACCCAATTCAAATCAGTTCAAGCCCTAGAGAGAGAGCAGTGTACGGCAAATCTGCTGTGTTTGGGAGGAGAAGAAATTTGACTATGGCTTTCACATTCACAGTCCTGTGGAATCCTCACTAGTATCAGGATTGAACAGTATTGGGATACAGATCTGAAGACCTAATCTGGAGAACATATTACTCTCTTCTTCTCTTTCATTTAATTAAATCTTGAAATTAGATCTTTTGTTAATTTCTGTTTCCGCATATTTAATTAATTCGCGTGGTTGAATCAAGGGATTGGAATTCAAACGCGAAAGATCGGAGCTGACACTATAGAGTTAAGGTAAACTCGATAATCCATTGCATTAAATCCATAGGAGCATGCTAGGGTTTATCGTTTGTTTATCCTTTAGTTGCCTCCTCCTCCTCTTCATCTTGTGTTGGTGGTACTTCTTCGGTATTGTCACATTCTTCGCCTTCATTGTCATCAGAATGAACATTAGTTTGACTTCCGCCTCCTTGTAAGACGTTGGCTAGGATCTCCTCTTGTTGCCTCAATAGATGTGCGTCATATTCCTTAAATTGTTGTTGTTGAACAAATGTCTTATCATCAAATATAGAATGGATGACATTTTCATGATGAAAAGAAAAATGATGATGAGTGGAAGTGGGATTAGGTGTATCATCATTATCCCTAATATTGACGGAAGATGAACGACAACGAGATGATGAACTATCCCTTCTAGTACCCTTATATACTTCATTTCCCTTATTAGCACGAGATGATGAAGAAGACATGTTTATGAATGAAATTGAAGGAAGAATAGGAATTTAGGAGACTAAACTATGAAAAAATAATCTATACTAATTAAGACTAATTGAGCTAGAGAATTGAGCACAATAGTGAATTGAAGAGCAAGAAAAGCTTGAGAATTGAGAATGACAGAAGATTGAGAGTTGAGAGTGAGATGTGGTGAAAATGAGTGATGGAGGGGAGACATGGCCATTTGGGCCCGGAATCGGCTGAACCGGCCCGGAACCGGCCCGCTGGTTGAGTGAACCGGCCCAGAACCATGACACTATAGAGTTAAGGTAAACTCGATAATCCACTGCATTAAATCCATAGGAGCATGCTAGGGTTTATCGTTTGTTTATTTGTTCCTCGTGGCAGCCCGTTCGATTTAATCTTCGATGGTTTATCCGTATTAGGATTAAATCATTTTTATAAAATCATGAGAAAATTCGTGATTAGATTTGATAGGTAAAACTGTAATAGAATATTCTATAGTAATTTTTTATTTTCAAAATTGTAATTTTGTACGGGTCGAAGAACAAGACAGAAACTTGCGAGGCGACGGCGGCGCACGGCGGTGGTAGGAGATTGCAATGACGTGTGGCCGTGGAGGCGCAACGGGTGGCAGCAGGCAGGCAGCCTACCGTGACATGAAGCCACAGGGCGATACGGCGATGGCAGAGCAGTCGTGCAGGTCGACGGGTGACCCACGATGTAGCAACGCAGACGCATAGGCAGGCGGCATGCGGCGGCGGTGGCTGTTGTCGGTAGTTGTTTCTGCTGCGGTGGTGGTTCGTGGTTTGACGGCTGGTGCAATTTGGTTGTAAACCCTAGGGTTTGCAATTGTGGGACCAATTTTCAAATCAAAAAACCCTAGATCCAAAAAGATTTGATGGTTGAGGATATCAAGGCCCTTGAAGATTTGTGAAAGATTTGAAGAAGATTTGGAGTTATCCAAATTCAACTTTCAAATTTTGTAATAGATTGATTTTTGTTTTCCTATTTTTGGGGCCGCGATGAATTTTTGTTTATCTTAATTGTCCTCGTATAATATGTGATTTATTATTTGCGCAATAAGCATGTGTAGATAATAGGAAAGCATATTTTACTATTTTATTATTCACAGCTTTAAATAGCATGCTTATGTGATTAATTTCTTGTTGAATTATATTTTTGAATTTTCGGACTTGTTTAATTACATGTAAAAATTTGGAAAAATATAATGACAATGAAATTATTTATGTGCGCATTTAAGAAACCTTTTTAATCAAAAATACTAAGCGGATTTTTAATTAAAATCAATAGACCTCCACAAAGTGATCCTAGGTTGTAAGTGTATCTCCTGTCTTAGTAAACGTCTATAAGTGTAGTTTGCTGATTCCCGGAGGTGCATGGGCTGCAGTTGTTAGGATTTCTAGACAAATAATTTAAATTAAGTGAATAGTGGGAGAGTTTTGCATAAACGTCTACGAGTGTAGCTTGCGTAATTCTTTCTCATAAGTATTCTATGATTGATTTAAATTATAGATAACAAAGGCTTTAAGGGTCGTGCGGTATGGTTACTTGTCATGCCAAACTGTCTCTTCTGGCTAGAGTTAAATTTGTGGGTAAGAGCTTAGAAGAATCTTAGAATATAATGCAGTTGCTTCTTCCATGTTCTTGAGAGATGGCTTGGTCTAAGGTTTTACACTAATTATTAGTTTCATGTGTCTAAGGATTCCTGATATGGTATGAAATTAAAGGATTGGGGCATAAAACCTGCATTCTGGTTGAGGGTGACATCGTAAACATCTACGAGTGTAGCTTGCGGTGGGAACTCTTGGGCTATTAGTGGAAAATATTTGTATTTGATTTATCAAGAGGTTTTCAATGCATTTGTTTTTTAATGTTCTGCATATATGTTCTTATTAAGATTATTTATATGTTCTGTATTTGTTTCAGATATGTCTATGTCTATTGTTGATCATATTCTTGCTCTCAATCCCTTAACTGGTCCAAACTTTCCTAAGTGGAGATACTGCATTGAGTATATTCTTCTGTCTAAGCAACATGCATTTGTTCTTACTATGAAACCACTTGCCCCACGTTACCATAAAGTCTCTAGACGTGAGAAGGAATTCTATGACAGATGGGTGGCATCTGAATATTTTACTTACAAGTTGATCTCGGATAACCTGTCTAGAGAATTAAAGCTCAAATATATGGGCTATTGTATCTCAGTTGCGATCTGGATGGACTTAGTGGCTACGTATGACGAAGTGGAACAAACTGTCAGTTGTGATCTCGTGAAAGACCTTGTCTGCAAGAGAATGGTTGATGGTAGTTCGATGACATTACATATGATGATGATGGATAACACCATGAATTGGTTCACACTTAGAAGTGGATGTATCAGTGATCAGGCTAAGATTGATATAATCCTGAACTCATTACCGCTTTCATTCTATGACTTGGATGTAGCTAAGAGAAGTGAGTATACTTTTAAAGAGTTGCTTACTGATCTCCTGGCATAACAATCTTCTGTACCTTCATGGGATTTTGAGTTATCAGATTTTGTGCACAGTTTGAACACATTGAAAGATGTGGTCTATACTGGGTACAAGAATCTGATTGATCGAATAAGACGTGAAAGGAGGTCAAATGAGATGAAGAGGGTTGGTGTCACTTCAAGAAAGGGTGTATGCAGAAGCAAGGGACAAGGTATGTCATTTGTATTTGTAACGGAAACGTGTTTAGCATCGGTTTCTACTCATTCGTGGGTAATGGATACTGGAGCTATTGACCATGTTTGTTACACTTTGTAGGGATTCACACCGAGGAAGGTGTTGAACAATGACGAGGTTACCATCTCAATAGGGAATGCAGCGCGATTGAGTGCCGCAGCCATTGGAGATTTCACCTTGTACTTTGATAATTCTATTTTGACTTTGAGAGATGTTTTATATGTGCCGGATTTTCAGCAGAACCTTATTTCAGTTTCCAAACTTTATGTTGATGGATATTCAGTTATTTTTATTTTTTATAGTGGTGTTTCTATCATTGGTAATAACGTTATTATCTGTCGTGGGATGCAGAATAACTCTCTCTATGTCATTAACTGTCATCATAAGTCTTCCGCGAATGTTGCATGTAATTCATCTGAAATTGATAATCCTAGAAAGCGAAAGTTTATTTCTTTTGATGAGGATCTTACATATCTCTGGCACTTGAGACTGGGTCACATCAACTTGAAGCGAATTCAGTGACTTGCAGATGACGGTACATTGGACTTAGTCCGGCCTGTACCATATCAAGTATACGAATCCTGCATCGAGGAAAAGATGTCCTCTAGGCCTTTTAAAGCTAGTCAGTCTCGAGCAGAGAATGTGTTGGAATTGATCCATTCTAACTTATGTGGGCCCATGTTCACACAGGCTCATGGAGGGTATGAGTACTTCATCACTTTCATTGACGACTATTCGAGATACGGATACGTTTACCTGCTTTGCTACAAGTCTGAATGCTTTGAGAAATTAAAAGAGTTCAAGGCTGAGGTAGAAAAGAAGGTCGAAAAAACTATCAAGTCATTGCGATCTGACCGCGGTGGTGAATACCTCGGGAACAAGTTCCTGCAATATTTGTCAGATCATGAGATTACATCACAGTGGACTGCACCGGGTACTCACTAGTAAAATAGTGTAGCTGAGAGAAAGAATAGAACTCTTTTGGAGATGGTGAGATCAATGATGAGTTATGCAAGCTTACCCATTTTATTTTGGGGATACGCATTGGAAACAGCGGCTTACATCTTAAACTTGGTGCTTTCTGTAGGGATTTACTAGCGAACCGAATCACCAAATCCAAATAAACCGCACCGTTTCATGGATGTTGAAAACAATCAAACAATTCAATAATTCCTAGCATGCTCCTATTTATTAAATGCAGTGGATTAGAGTATACCTTAACTCCGTAGTGTCAGATCCAATCTTTCGCGTTTGAATTCCAAACCTCAATTCAACCACGCGATTCAATTAAATCTGCAGAAACAAAAATTAGCAAATCTAATTTCTAGATTTAATTAAACATAAAAGAAAAAGAAAAAGTAATTTGTTCTCCAGATTAGGCCTTCAGATTTGTATCCCAATGTTGTTCAATCCTGCTACTGGTGAGGATTCCACAGGACTGTGATTGTGTAGGCCAGAGTCAAAACTTCATCTCCCAAGCACACAGAGCCACCGCCCCTGTCTATCTCTCTCCTAGGGTTTCTATTATTTTGAACTAAACTAAGGTTTCTCAGAGAGAACTATCTATTTATAGACCTAGGGTTGCAAACCTTAATGAGCTACTGGGCTCAATTCAGCATATTTAATTGGGCCAGACCTGGGACCTAATGCAAATAATAAAGTGGGCCTATGAATTAATTAATTCCCATTTCCACAACCCAGGACACAATTAATTAATTAATATTAATTCTTTTTCACCACAGAATTAATACTGACCTACCCCTTTATTACCACATTATGAGAACAGACAGCATATACTTGAGAATCCTCATATTTAAGGTTATTGGACATTCATTAAGTAATCGGAGCTTCTGACAAGCTCTATCTACAATTAGTTAATCTCTTATTTTCCTGAGCAGTACCACTCAAACCTTATCACTCGTGCTTAAACTTAATCAGCCTGCAGGACTTTAGCACGATGAATGTTATTGAGCTCCTCAGGAACTGTCCCCATCCGATTACTCGGATATGGTTACCTAACTACAATATTTGGCTGCAAAACATGAACTGATGTTACCCAAGATGCGGGTATACGAGCACGTTACTCAGGCTCTCCACCATGGCAAATCAAAGCAACAGTCAACCCGTGCAAGCCCCTGAACCTTCGTTAGGGTTTAGACTCAATCAAGATCGAGATCTTGTATTCTCTGATGTCAGACAATAGAATACATCTCACTCTGGTCCAATCAATACGCCACCATGCGTACCAGAATATCAAGTAATCAAGACAGATTACTTCTTTCTGACAATGCTGCAGCCTATACCGACAGACTTATCCTTGTACGTTGTCTCGGTTGTGATAATATTTATATCTCACCAAGTCAAGTGATCATGCTGTCTTCTGCACTCTACAACACACAATATTATCAATCCTATCGGTGAGATAAGAGGATACCGTTGTTACTCGCATGTAAGTTTATTTAACAGATAGGAAATACCGTTTAATGTATACTCATTGTAATAAATGCTTTCTGTATACAAAACCCAACAATCTCCCACTTATACTCAAAGCATTACACTCTCTATTACAGTGTATACAGTGCGTCTATCTATCCTAGCTATTATATCAACCACTTCCAGTGGTAGGCATCCACCTCAGACCTAGTCCATGAATATGTCTTTCGTAAACCTTCTAAAGCAAGCACTTTATGAATGGATCAGCTAGGTTATCACTAGTGTCAATCTTCTTGATCAGCACATCGCTCCTCGATACAATTTCTCGTATGATATGGTACTTTCTCTCTATGTGTTTGCTTGCCTTGTGAGTCCGTGGTTCCTTCGAGTTTGCCACTGCACCAGAGTAGTCACAATGAATTGTGATGCTCTTAGGCAGACTCGGAATCACATCCAACTCTAAAAGGTAGTTCCGGAGCCATACCCCTTCTTTCGAAGCTTCGAAGGCGGCGACATATTCTGCCTCCATGGTGGAGACAGCAATGCATTTCTACTTTGCGCTCCTCCAAGATACAGCCCCACCCCCCAAGGTAAATACACAACCTGAGGTCGATTTCTTCTCATCATGGTCCCCTTGGAAATCCGAATCTGTATAACCCACAGGGCACAAATCCTCACTTTGATAAACCAGGCAATAATTCTTAGTTCTCTTACAATACTTCAGGATGTGCTTTACCGCAGTCAAATGCGTCTTTCCAGGGTTAGACTGATATCTTGCTACCATGCCAACGGCATAGCAAATATCAGTCCTGGTACACAGCACTGCATACATGAGGCTACCCACCACAGATACGTATGGTACAAGACTCATCTCATCTTTCTCACTCTGTGTCACAGGACACTGCCCAGTAGAAAGATGTACGCCAGGTCTGAAAGGTAGCAAGCCTTTCTTGGTGAGTTGCATGCTTAACCTGGCTATCACAGTATCCACATAGGATGCATGAGATAAGCTTAACATCTTTTTCTTACGATCCTGTAAGACCTTAATCCCAAGGATGTACCAAGCTTCTCCCAAATCTTTCATTTGGAACTGTTCGGATAACCAACGTTTAATCTCTGACATCACTCCCTCGTTGTTTCCAAATAGGAGTATGTCATCCACGTACAGTGCAAGGAAAAGCACGCTCCTACTGACACAAAGTCGGTAAACACAACTTTTGTTCTCCGAATGTGAAACTTCATAAGATTTAATCACATCGTTGAAACGTAAGTTCCACGACCTTGAAGCTTGCTTAAGTCCGTACAAGGACTTCTTAAGCTTCCACACAAGATGTTCTTCTCCCTTGCGCATATAACCCTCGGGTTGCTGCATATAGATGTCCCTACCTTCCTCAAGGTAACCGTTTAGAAAAACGGTTTTGCATCCATCTGCCAAATCTCGAGGTCTAAATGCACTGCTATGGCAAGAAGTATCCGGATGGATTTGAGCATGGCTATAGGTGAAAAGGTTTCTTCATAGTCTCTGCCCTTTTTCTGACTATAACCTTTTGCCACCAGCCTCGCTTTGAGAGTCGTAACTTCTCCATCCACTCCCTTCTTTTGCTTGTATACCCACTTGCACCCTATGGCCCTAAAGCCATCAGGCAGCACAGCTTTCTGGTATACATCCATAGCGGTGATGGATTCTATCTCAGAATCCATGACGATGCGCCACTTAACAACATCCTTGTCCTGCACTGCCTCTTCATAGGTCAGTGGGTTAGAGTCCTCATGTCCATCTTCACGGCTCAAGTCCGAAGACTCACCCACGAACTTGTACCTTTCCGGCTGGAAAATAACTCTCCCACTACGACGAGGCATCGGTGTCGTGTTAGCAGTGTTGGGATTATCTACTGAAAGCATATATGATTAAGTGTTTTGTACACTGGTCTTCATATATGTTGCCGCAACAATACTCGCTGTCTGATAGAACAAACATACAACGAACCATAATATCCTATTATCTCGCCTATAGGGATGATCATATGGTGTGTAGGAGATCACAGAGGATCATATGAATCGTTTGACCTAGCGAGATATAAACAGTATCACAGCTGAGATGGTGCCTGGATAGGCTGTCGGTCTAAGCTGCGGCACATCGGTTCATAAGTGGGCTTATCCTAGCTACTTGATGTGTCGGTACATAGTTATGTATTGATGGGATCAACAGTGGGATGTGCCATTCTCATTGACATATGAATGAGCCAGATCCCTAACACACTTCCTATGATCTTAAACCTAACTGAAGGATAAGGGGCACACACAGATTGACCGCACATTGATTTACCATGGTGGCGAGTCTTACATGTACTCTTATACCCATATTTTGGGTGTTGGCAATTTGTGTGTGGCCTGCTTAGTCTGGACGTTTAGGTAAGCATATCCGTTTCAGGATGGTGACATTCCCTGAGGAGCTCAC
>JAPKLW010000466.1:457829-468256 GCA_026898455.1 Plectranthus barbatus
TTGTGTGTGGTTGGGAGTTTATTGTGATTGAACTTTTACCGCATCAATAGACAGATTCTGGTCAAAGCAATCGAGGCAAAGCCAGATTCGACGTGGTTGCGGAGGTGAAGAAGCTCCAGGAAGAGATTGAAAAATTGGGCACAACACAAGCTGCAACTGTTGTAGAGCCAAGCATGGCCATTGTTCCGGTGGTGGGCGACTACATCAACCGGGGTGCAAGCAGTTCGTCTGGAACTGCCGGGATAGAGGTGAACTACATTGGCGGTGGTTATCACAATAACTACCGAGGAAATCAAGGGTATCATTACAACCATGGGCGATCTCACCCTGGTTTCTCTTATTCTAACCCTTCTGCTGGAGATCACCCTCCGCCTGGTTTTGATGTAGGTACTGGAGGAGAGATCGTGGAAAGGAAGAAGTTTGTGCTGGAGGAGACGCTCGAGAAATTTATCAAGAGCTCCGACAATCGATTTGGGAAAGTAGAAACCGAAGTGAAGGGGATGGCCAACCACATGCAGCTGATGACGAAACACCTTCAGATGATGGACACGCAATTGAGCCAGATTACCACCACACTCAGCAACCAACACAAGCTTGGACAGCTTCCGAGCACAACGGAGGTGAACCCAAGGGTTCGAAAAGGAGCAAAACTGCGCAGGACAGGGATCCACGTCGATCGATGCACCATCGTCGTTGATCGACGCAGAAGAGGAAGCCCCGTCGATCGATGCCACCCTACATCGATCGACATCGAAGTATGTTCCAGGCACAAAGTTGAAGCAGTCTGAAAATTAACCTCCTCATATACCATTCCCACAGCGGTTCGCGAAGCAGAAGGAGGACGAGAAGTTCTCCAGATTTGTGGAGAATCTGAAGAAGGTCAGCATCAACATCCCGCTGATCGAAGCACTGAAGGAGATTCCGGGGTACATGAAGTACCTCCGGAAATTGATGAGTGGAAAGAAACAATTTGTGGAGAACGAGACGGTGAAGATCCACGAGCAGTGCAGCCTGCTACTTCAAAAGCAGGTGCCCATCAAGAGAAGCGATCATGGATGCTTCTCTATTCCGGTTGAGATCGGGGGACACACGTTTGAGAGAGTTGCAGGTTTTCGTGAACTGAATCACGAAGTCCGTTTGCCAAGGATCGTTAATTGGAATATCAAAATAAATTGATATGCCTATGAATGAACCTAGCATGCTCCTATATTATTATGCCTAAGAAGGTTTATGCGGAATACCTGGATTGATGAATCTGAAGAACGAGTGCGCGGAGATACCCTTTGATCTTTCCCACGCACAAAGATTTAATTCCTAACAGATTGAGGAAATAAATCTTGAGAAAATAAAATAGTTATTTTCGAAAATCAAGGAGAGAGGGAGAAGAAAAATTCTTCTGATCTGATCTTCTGATCTGTATCCCAACTCGATCTAAAAATCTGGTGAAGATTCTATATCAGATCCCTTGCCCGGTTGAGAAGCAGAATTTCCTCCTCGTTCTCAGATCTTAGTCGATCACCACAGCTCCCAAAAACCTGGTTTGCTGTGTGCAACTTATGATCTTGTGGTGTGTTGAGATCTGAGGAACTGAGGCCTATTTATAGGAAAATACAGGACTTCTATTGGGCTTGAGTTTCATGGGCCAGACCAGGGACCAGAATGCAAATAGCAAATAAGGCCTATCAATTAATTAATTTTCATATTCAACCCAGAATATAATTAATTAATTAATATTGATTCATTCCACCAGAGAATCAATACTGTCCTACCTATTTGCTACCACGTTTTGAGGTACGGGTTGCATGGGCTCGGTATATCCCCACATTTAAGGTTACAGACATTCGTTAATTAATTTAAGCTCTGACAAGCTATTTAATTAATTAAGATCTTATATTCCTGAATCAATCCACTCAAACCTTTTCACTTATGCTTGAACTTAATCAGCCTGCAGGACTTAGCATAACGAACCTTTTGAGCTGTTCAGGGAATGTCACCATCCTATACTGGATGTGGTTACCTAGTTCCAATACCAGACAGTCATACACAAACTGCTATTACCCAAGATACAGATATACAAGCTCAACTAGAGCCTTTCACTGCAACTCAAAGTAATACACAATCTGCATATACTTTTGTACCTTCATTTAGGCTTAGGATCTCGTCAAGCCATAGAGATCTAGATTCTTTTAATGTCAGATAAAAGAATCGATCTCGACTTAGGTCCTTATCAATGTGTGCCCCACACCAGCATACCAAGCCATCCAAGATAAGATGCTTATTACTGCGTATGCTGCAGCCTACACCGACAGTTTATCCTGGAACTGTCTCAGCTGTGATAACTATTTATATCTCGCTAGGTCAAATGATCCATACGATCTTCCGTGATCTTCTACACAACGTATGATCTCCCTATCGACGAGATAAGAGGATAATTGCATTTGCGACACATGTTTGTTAATTCACACAGGAGATGAACATACAACATTTATGATTCCCAGTATATTAACCAATCGACCTTGTACATAATATACCAATCATAATGCTTTCAGTATATAAATCCATCAAGAGTACTATGCGATACTGGGGCCAGTATCAACCTGATGCCGTACTCCATTTACAAACGTCTCAACACCGGAGAGATGAGGCCCACGATGATCACCCTACAGATGGCAGACCGGTCTGTGTCCCACCCGAAAGGTATACTCTAGGATGTGCTCATGCGCATGGGCCATCTTATTTTTCCTGCAGATTTCATGGTGCACGAGATGAAGGAGGACGAGAACATGCCCATGATCTTGGGGCATGAGTTTCTCGACACTAGTGCCGCTCTCATTGACTGTCGAGGCGGCGAGATCACACTCCGAGCAAACGATGAGAAGATCACTTTTGTGATCGACAAAAGCAGGAAGAAGGCGGAGTGCAATCGAATCTCCACTACTGATGAAGGGGATGAATCTGAAGAGGAAGAAGCAGCTGCCATCGAATGGTAGCGAGCAAATGGAGGGGTGAATCTATCAACCACGCCACATTTTTCTAAGCTCACCATCATTATCAAGGATCGAAAGGTTTACATGGTGGATTCCAAAGGTCGGCGAGTCTGGACCCGACCTCCCTGGCGGTGATTTGAGGTATCGTCGAGCTGCAACGTTAAATCTAGCACTTGTTGGGAGGTAACCCAACCTTTTCCGTATTTCATTTTTAATTTTCTTTTTTTTTTTATTATTTTGAATTTCTATTATTTTTGCGCTAACAGTTATTTTGCAGTTAAAAAAAATTGGAGATCGGCTCGACATAATTCGACGCAGCCTGGCGTCGATCAACGCCGAGCAGCCCGGCGTGATACACTTCAATCCTCAGTAGGATCGGCAAGAAGGCTTCACGTCGATCAACGCGAAGTGCCAGCCACAACAATTCACGCCGCGCGATATCTGAAGAATCCGGGGGATAAAAAGTTGATGTCTGAGATCAACTACCAGGTATCGTTCCCTCTTTTGTCTGATTTTCAAACTTATTCCACTCTTCGAGTTGGAAACAAGTTTGGGGGGATGTGGACAAGAGATGGAACGTTGTGTCTTTTATTTATTCTGCTTTATGTATTTAATTTTTATCTTAATTTTTAATTTTATTCTATTTTGTGGGGAAAAATTTTGAGTTTTGATATAACCCGAATGAGATTGTGAGAATAGAATCGGTTGAGGGTTTAGTTTGAATTGATTGTGATTTTGGTTAGATGCCTATGAATGTAGAATACCGCACGATAGGATTGATTTGACATTTATGCTTGCATGATGATTGAGCTGATTTCAAAATTGACTGTGGAAGAAAATTTTTGAACCCTTGTGTGAGAAATTTGAGCCTTTATTTCGTTTGATGTGAGATTCACATGTGTGTTTTGATTTCTCTAGAACTTGCCTATTTTCTGTGTTGAGACTGCATAGTGTGCACGAGTTTAGGAAATTATCTTAGGCCATCTTTGATAGCCCAATTCCCTAAACACTGTCCCTTCGCATTAAATTTTTCCTAGTTAGCCACTTTTGAGCCTATACAAAATTTTTCTTTCCTTCTCTATGAGATTAAGAAGAAGTATTGGTTTCGCTCATGTCTTGAGTTGTGGTATATGGGGTGGAATGATTGTGAGATGGAGAAAAGAAAATATTAATTAGTGGTGAAAAGATGTGTGAAAAAGAAGCTCAAAGAAATAATTAGAATTCTCATAAGCTCTCTGAAAAGAAAAGAATACAAAATTAACAAAAAAAAAAGAGCATAAGAGATTCAAAATGAGCTAGAAAAAAAAAAGTTTGTTGAAAATATTAGGAGAAGGTTAGATGATGAATAGAAGGTGGTTTGGATTGATTGAGGAAGTACAACTTGATTGATTTTAGTCACTTGGCCATATTTCCCTACCTTTCACAAAAAGCCTACATTACAACCTAATGAAAGTCCTTTTGATTCTAGACTTGTGTGCACATTCTAGCAGTGGAGATATTAGAAAATTTGCAAGCCTATGGTAGAAATTTCTTCATACATGTTGTTGAGTGCTTTCATCTATACCTTAAACACTAGAGAGTTGAGCGATACACTTCGTGTGAGTTCTTCCACTGTTGATGAATTTTCAGTCTCTTTCAAATTGCTTGTGTGTAGTGGATTGATTCTTGACTGTGATGGATCTTGTGAGGCATTGCACTTTAATCGCATGATCTTTTGATTTCTTTCTTGCCTATTGATTGAGGACAATCAAACGTTCAAGTTTGGGGGGTTTGATAAGCTCATTATTTTACTCGCTTATCGATATTATTTTCTACTATTTTATGTAGTTTTATTGAGTTTATATATATATATTCTATGCATGAGTCTATATTAGGTGGTATTATGTGCATCTTGTTGTTTTTGCAGGTTTTATAAATTCACATGAAAACAGTTCCGAAAGCAGTGACGTGTAAGAGTAGCAGTGAAGAGTTCTTCCACAAGGGGAATTCGGGCTATTGGCACATGGCAACGGATGATTCTTTGAGTTAGCTCTCCAATGCAACTGGAATCGGGTCAATCGGAGTTTGGGAGAGGAAGTTATGGCCAAAATCGTGAGACCGCACAGAAGGGGGGAGAGACCACGTCGATCGACGCCAATCAGCATCGATCGACGCCGAAGAGGAAGCCACGTCGATCGACGCCAATCAGCAACGATCGACGCGGGTCTGCTGATGCGGGAAATTTGATGAAAATTGGATTTATTCATATCTTTAGCCCTAGATTTGATAGGATACACATCCACCCCTATAAATTCTTAGAAAATTCGACTTTTTCAGCATTCCCTATCATATTTTCATTCCACAATTTAGTTTTTAGAGTTTAGAGACTTGGGGAACACGAAACCCTTTTATTTTCTTGTAAGTTATTTATGTTTATGCAATACAATATGTTTTCTTTTGGATTTCTATCTGCGATGAGTGGCTAGAAACCCTAGCGGGTTCTAGGGTTTGATATTATTATGGATGCATGTTAGGATTAATTAATTAGGTTCATGATTCCTGTGTTTATTTTTAATTCTAGATTAATTCAAGGACCGAGAGGTGACGATTAATTTAGATGTCTAGCTATTGATAGAAGGACCGAGAAGTGAATATTGATCGTGGGATTAGGAATACATGATACGTTCTACACTATCCAAACAGATGTACTAGACTGTAGGAATTAAACTGATTTGCTTATCAGATTGACTAATTTGGTGTATTTTGAGACCGAGCGGAGATAGTCACTAATTAGTAATCTAGGTTATATTTGCCAAACAAAGAAATATAGCATTATTGCAGTATTCCACCTGTTAAATTAATTGGTTCCTACATGTTATCTATAATAAGATTTCTTCCCTAGAATCTGTGTTCTTTTAAATTTGCTTTCAAAACATCTTTAATTTTCCGTATTGTCATCTTTATTTTCTAAGTTAAAACCCTGATTTTGAATTCCTCAAACAATGAATCTTAGGATCATAGCTAGTATATAAGATAGTTTCCCCATACAATTCCCTTGGATTCGATAACCTTAGGGTTTAAAAATTTATTTGCCACTGTTTCTATAATTAATCTGTAGATTTCACAGTGATCATGAACCCCTGCAAAGTGTAACAAACATGGTCAGTAGCTCTAGTATCCACTACCCACGAATGGGTTGAAACCGATGCTAAACATATTTCCGTTACAAATGCAAATGACGTACCTTGTTGTCCTTTAGCATTCGGATAAGTCACCTTCCCGCACCCAGCACACCTGAGTTTCCTTGGAGTGACCTTTACTCTCTTCACCTTCCTTGATTCGTTTTCACTGTCTGCTTTCCTGAACTTGCTTTCAGCACCATACTCTCCAACCTTAGAGGTTGTCGAACTGGTACTGGAAACTGTCTGAGCAGGTTTCCGTGCTCGCATGGTACAAGAAATTAATCACATAAGCATGCTTTTAAAGCTGTAAATAATAAAGCAGTAAAACATGCTTTCCTATTTTCTACACATGCTTATTGCGCAATTAATAAATCATGTATCATACGAGGCAATTAAGATAAATAAAAATTCATCGTGGCACCAAAATAGGAAAATAAAAATAATCATATCTATTAAAAAATTTGAAATTTGAAATTCAAATTTGGATAACTCCAAATCTTCTTCAAGTCTTCCAGGGCCTTGATATCCTCAACCACCAAATCTTTTTGGATCTAAGGTTTTGAGATTTGAAAATCGGTCCCACAATCCAACTGCAAACCCTAGGGTTTACATCGAATTGCACCAGCCATTAAACCTCGACAACCTGGTGCCGCCGCCGCCACCACGACGTGCCACCGTCATCGGCATTGGCATCGACCGATGCGGCTCGCTGCATCGAGCGACATGCAAGATGTTAGTCGACACGGGCTGCGCTGGCCTACATGCAACACACGCTACCGCGCCTCCTGCAGTCCAACGCCACCGCCGTCTGCCCGAGCTGTTGCCACCGTCACCCGCGCTTGTCTGGGGAGCCCTAGCCGCCGCCGACTGCAGCCGTGGAGACAAGGCTGTGCAGCGCAAACCCTAATTAGGGTTGCATCGCCGCCTGCAGCTGATTGCGGCACTGTTGTGCTGCCCCTGCGTGAGTGCCACCGCTGCGCCTCCTACCGCGATTGTTGCACCGTCGCCCGTGCGGCCTCCTGCCACCGCCGTGTTCCGCTGCTGCGTCATCCTCGCCTGTTTTCGTCTTTGTTCTTCGACTCATCCAAATTATAGATTTGAAAATAAAATTAGAATAGCTATACTATTACAATTTTTCCTATCAAATCTAATCACGGATTTTCTCGTGATTTTACAAAAATGATTTAATCCAAACACGTATAAACCACTGCGAATTAAATCGAACGGGTTGCCACGAGGAACAAAAACAAAACCATCCACAACAATAAATAATTCATTCATGCATAATCGAATTAAATTGCTCATCCAATAGAGCCATGAAAACAAACCAGGCTCTGATACCAATTGTACGGATTTACTAGCGAACCGAATCACCAAATCCAAATAAACCGGACCGTTTCATGGATGTTGAGAACAATCAAACAATTCAATAATTCCTAGCATGCTCCTATGATTTAAATGCAGTGGATTCGAGTATACCTTAACTCCGTAGTGTCAGATCCGATCTTTCGCGTTTGAATTCCAAACCTCGATTCAACCACGCAATTCAATTAAATCCACGAAAACAGAAATTAGCAAATCTAATTTCTAGATTTAATTAAACAGAAAAGAGAAAGAAAATGTAATTTGTTCTCCAGATTAGGCCATCAGATCTGTATCCCAATGTTGTTCAATCCTGCTACTAGTGAAAATTCCACCGGACTGTGATTGTGTATGCCAGAGTCGAAACTTCGTCTCCCAAACACACAGAGCTGCCGCCCCTGTCTCTCTCTCCTAGGGTTTCTGTGATTTTGAACTGAACTAGGGTTTCTGAGAGAGAACTGTCTATTTATACACCTAGGGTTGCAAACCCTAACGGGCTACTGGGCTCAATTCAGCATATTTAATTGGGCCAAACCTGGGACCTAATGCAAATAATAAAGTGGCCTATGAAATAATTAATTCTCATGTCCACAACCCAAGACATAATTAATTAATTAATATTAATTCTTTTTCACCACAGAATTAATACTGACCTACCCTTTATTACCACGTTATGAGAACGGGCTGCATTTACTTGAGAATCCTCATATTTAAGGTTACTGGACATTCATTAATTAATCGGAGCTTCTGACAAGATCTATCTACAATAAATTAATTTCTTATTATCCTGAGTAGTACCACTCAAACCTTATCACTCGTGCTCGAACAGAATTATCCTGCAGGACTTTAGCACGATGAATGTCATTGATCTCCTCAGGGAATGTGCCCATCCTATTACTCGGATATGGTTACCTAGCTCCAGTCTCAGGCTGCAATACACGAACTGTTGTTACCCAAGATGCGGGTATACGAGCACATTACTCAGGCTCTCCACCATGGCAGTATACGAGCACATTACTCAGGCTCTCCACCATGGCAAATCAAAGCAACAGTCAACCCGTGCAAGCCCCTGAACCTTCGTTAGGGTTTAGACTCAATCAAGATCGAGATCTTGTATTCTCTGATGTCAGACAGTAGAATACATCTCATTCTGGTCCAATCAATACACCACCGTGCGTACCAGCATATCAAGTAATCAAGATAGATTACTTCTTTCCGACTATCTTGCAGCCTATACCGACAGACTTATCCTCGTACGCTGTCTCGGCTGTGATAATATTCATATCTCACTAGGTCAAGTGATCATATTGTCTTCTGCGATCTACAACACGCAGTATGATCGTCCATATCGGTGAGATAAGAGGATACCATTGTTACTCGCTTGTAAGTTTGTTTAACAGATAGGAAATATCGTTGAATGTATACTCATCGTAATAAATGCTTTCTATATACAAAACCCAACACTTTCTAAATCGGTTCCTAAGACACCCTTTGAGTTCTTCCTTAGACGCAAACCCAGTTTGTGCAAATTTAGAGTATGGGGTTGTCCGTCACATGTGATCCTAGGCAAACGAAAGGTGGTTACTTTACTGTCTTGAGAGTCAGAGAATAATTGTTAGCACCAACACTAGATTCTTGGAGGATGAGTATGTGAGAAACCACAAGACAATGAGTGATATAGTTCTTCAAGAAATTGAAGATGAGAATGCAATTCCAAGGGAAGGGGAACGTGTGAATGTGGGTGCACTTGTGAGAGGTACAGCACCACCGGCGAGTTCTTCAGTGCAAAGTGCAGAACCACAAGTTGTTGCACCAACTGCTGACACGGCACCGATGCCTTGTCGCAGTGGGAGAGTTATTTTCCAGCCAGAAAGGTACATGTTCGTGGGTGACTCTTCGGACTTAAGCCCTGAAGACGGATATGAAGACTCTGACCTACTGACCTACGAAGAGGCAGTGCATGACAAGGATGTTGAAAAATGGCAAATCGCTATGGATTCTGAGATTGAATCCATAACCGCTATGGATGTATATCAGAAAGTTGTGTTGCCTGATGGCTTAAGGGTCATAGGGTGCAAGTGGGTATACAAGAGAAAGAAGAGAGCGGATGGAGAAGTTACGGCTTTCAAAGCTAGGCTGGTGGCAAATGGTTATAGTCAGAAAGAGGGCATAAACTATGATGAAACCTTTTCACCCACAGCCATGCTCAAATCCATCTGGAGACTTCTTGCCATAGCAGCGCATTAAGACCTCGAGATTTGGCATATTGATGTCAAAACCGCTTTTCTAAACGGATACCTTGAAGAAGGTAGGGACATTGATAAGCTCGTTTTTCTACTCTCTTATCGCATTGTTTTTCTTTTCTTTTATGCATTTTAACTTGTTTTCTTGAATAAACTGAGCATGAGTATATATTAGAGGGTGTTATGCTTGTCATGGTAAGATTTCGCAGGTTTTAGGCCAAATCCAATGGAAAACCCGTACCGAAAGCAGCAGATGTTCAAAGAAACAGTTGCTAATTCTTCCACCGATGGAATCTGAGCTAATGGAGCATGTCACTTGAAATATCTTTGAGTTAGCTTTCCAACGCAACTGGAATCGGGTCAATCGGAGTTCGGACGCAAAAGTTATGGCCAAAACCGTGAGACTGCGCAGAAGGGTCGGAAGTGGCGAAAACGTCTCTGTTTCGACCGAAATGAAAGCCATCTCGACCGAGACAGAAGCATCCATCTCGGCCGTGGCAAGGTCTATCTCGACCGAGACATACTGTTTTGGCGAGATTTTGCGAGATTTTCATATATTTTGGGCGAGAATTGCTTGGGGAACAAGATATGCATCAATTTGGAAGCAATAAATCATACCTTTTGAGAATATCCATCCAAGGCCTCAACCCTACTTCTATATAAACTCTTCAATA
>JAPKLW010000466.1:468266-483147 GCA_026898455.1 Plectranthus barbatus
TTGAAGGACCGAAAGGTGAAAATCGATAATAGGAAGTAAGAGTTTAATACTTTTGATTATCTGTCCGACCAAGAAGATTTCAATTGTAGGAAAATCTAGATCTTTATAAAATTGATTAATTGGTATATTTTGAGACCGAGAGGAGATAGATCACTAATTAGTAATTTAGGTTTTAATTGCCCGACCAAGGAATTAACTCCAAAATAAAAGGTTTTCCACCAAAATTGTGTTTTATGGGTTTGAATATTTAATTCTTGCATGTTGATCAGTTTGGTAGATTTCCCTGGAATCTGTGCTTTTTATTATTTGAATTTCCCTCTTTAATTATTTCTTTTGAAAAACCAAAAACCTCAAATTTGATTTGCCCAAACAAGAGTTTTAAAAACCATGTTCAGTATATGATTGTCCATCGTTGCACTATCCCTGTGGGTTTGACAACCTTCGGGTTCTTATAAATTTATTTGCCCTTTGCTATAATTTGTATGCAGATTTAGCATCGATCAGACATCTATATGCAGCAACCCGAGGATTATATGCGCAAGGGTGAAGAACATCTTGTCTGGAAGCTTAAGAAGTCCTTGTATGGACTTAATCAAGCTTCAAGGTCGTGGAACTTACATTTCAACAATGTGATTAAATCCTACAGATTTTCACAGTTGGAGAACGAAAGTTGTGTATACCGACTTTATGTCAGTGGGAGCGTGGTTTTCCTTGCACTGTATATAGACGACATACTCCTATTTGGAAACAATGAGGGAGTGATGTCAGAGATTAAACGTTGGTTATCCGAACAGTTCCAAATGAAAGATTTGGAGAAGTTGGGTACATCCTTGGGATTAAGGTCTTACGGGATCGTAAGAAAAAGATGTTATGCTTATCCCAGGCATCCTATGTAGATATTGTGATAGCCCGGTTCGGCATGCAACTCGCCAAGAAAGGCTTGCTACCTTTCAGACCTGGCGTACATCTTTCTACTGGTCAGTGTCCTGAGACACAGAGGAGGAAAGATGAGATGAGTCTTGTACCATACGCATCTGCGGTGGGTAGCCTCATGTATGCAATGTTGTGTAGCAGGCCTGATATTTTTTATGTCGTTGACATGGTAGCAAGATATCAGTCCAACCCTGGACAGACGCATTGGACTGCGGTAAAGCACATCCTCAAGTATTTGAAGAGAACTAGAAATTATTGCTTGGTTTATCAAAGTGAGGATTTGTGCCCTGTGGGTTACACAGATTCGGATTTCCAAGGGGACCAGGATGAGAAGAAATCGACCTCAGGTTATGTGTTTACCTTGGGAGGTGGGGTTGTATCTTCGAGGAGCGCAAAGCAGAAATGCATTGCTGACTCCACCATGGAGGCGGAATATGTCGATGCCTCCAAACTTTCAAAAGAAGGGGTATGGCTCCGGAATTACCTCTTGGAGTTGGATGTGATTCCAAGTTTGCCTAAGAGTATCACAATTCATTGTGACAACTCTGGTGAAGTGGCAAACTCAAAGGAACCACGGACTCACAAGGCAAGCAAACACATAGAGAGGAAGTACCACATCATACGAGAGATCGTATCGAAGGGCAATGTGCAGATCAAGAAGATTAACACTAGAGACAACCTAGGTGATCCATTCACAAAGTGCTTGCCACAGAAAGTTTACATAAGACATATTTCTGGACTAGGTCTGAGGTGGATGCCTACCACTAGTAGTGGTTAATGTAATAGGTAGGCTAGATAGACGCACTATATACTCTATAATAGTGAGTGTAATGCTTTGAGTATTAGTGGGAGATTGTTGGGTTTTGTATAAAGAAAGCATTTATTACGATGAGTATACATTTAACTGTATTTCCTATTTGTTTAACAAACTTACATGCGAGTAACAATGACATCCACTTATCTCACCGATAGGGACAATCATACGATATGTTGTAGATCGTAGAATACAGTATGACCATTTGACCTAGTGAGATATAAATATTATCATAGCCGAGACAGCGTACGAGGATAAGTCTGACGGTGTAGGCTGCAGCATAGTCGGAAAGAAGTAATATGTCTTGATTACTTGATATGCGGGTACGTGCAGTTGCGTATTGATTGGACCACAGTGAGATGTATTCTACTGCCTCACATCAAAGAATACAAGATCTCAATCTTGATTGAGTCTAAATCCTAACGAAGGTTCAGGGGTATGCACGAGTTGACTGTTGCTTTGACTTGCCATGGTGGAGAGCCTGAGTAATGTGCTCGTATACCCGCATCTTGGGTAGCAGCAGTTCGTGTATTACAGCCTGAGACTAGAGCTAGGTGACCATATCCGAGTAATAGGATGGGGACATTCCCTGAGGAGCTCAATAACATTCATCGTGCTAAAGTCCTATAGGCTGATTAAGTTCAAGCACGAGTGACAAGGTTTGAGTGGTACTGCTCAGGAAATAAGAAATTAATTAATTGTGGTAGTTTGTCAGAAGCTCCAATAAATTAGTGAATGTCCAGTAACCTTAAATATAGGGATTCTCAAGTAAATGCAGCCCGTTCTCATAACGTGGTAATAAAGGGGTAATTAGTATAAATTCTATGGTGAAAAAGAATTAATATTAATTAATTAATTGTGTCCTGGGTCGTGGACATGAGAATTAATTAATTCATAGGCCCACTTTATTATTTGCATTAGGTCCCAAGTCTGGCCCAAATTAAATATGCTGAAAAGAGGCTCAGTAGCCCCTTAGGGTTGAAACCCTAGGTCTATAAATAGACAGTTCTCTCTCTGAGTTTGTAACACAATTCAAATCAGTTCAAACCCTAGTGAGAGAGCAGTGGGCGGCGCACCTGGTGTGTTCGGAGGAGAAGAAATTCAACCATGTCTTTCACATTCACTATCATGTGGAATCCTCACCAGTAGCAGGATTGAACATCATTAGGATACAGATCTGAAGACCTAATCTGGAGAACAGATTACTCTCTTCTTCTCTTTCATTTAATTAAATCTAGAAATTTGATCTTTTGTTAATTTCTATTTCCGCAGATTTAATAATTCGCGTGGTTGAATCAAAGGATTGGAATTCAAACGCGAAAGATCGAATCTGACACTACGGAGTTAAGGTAAACTCGATAATCCACTGCATTAAATTCATAGGAGCATGCAAGGGTTTATCGTTTGTTTATTGTTCTCAACATCCATGAACGGTCCAGCTTATTTGGATTTGGTGCTTCGATTCGCCATGAAAATCCCTACAATATCAACATTGTGGTTTTTTTTTACTCTGTCTTACAAAATTCAGTTTCCTACCTTTCATTGTACGTGAAATGTCTCAATCATTAATGAAAGTTTTAAAACTAAACTTAGACAATCTCGCATTGTCCCATCCGTTGTGTTGTTATCTTGGCTGAATTTTTTTATGTTCTAAGCATAAACAACAAAACTGACCTTTCGCTCTAATGGTTATTCGAGAAATGTCTCTCTAATTCAGGGGGAAGACCAATTAGAGTAGGACAGAACTAAGGACACGTATACTGAGCGGTGTCGTTGTAAGCTTAGTATACCATGCTTCCTTTTCTTTCTGTCTCTTTAAGTAGTTTTGACAATATCAAAAAGGGGGGAAATTGATAGGAACTAAGTTTTAGTTCCCTCCTTAATTTGATGTTTTGATATGTCAAAACTTATATCAGTTTTTTAGTCTATAGAGTTCTAAAATTGTAATCCTTGTATAGGATCAATCGAGTTGTAATAGAACTTAGTAGCTGAAGACCGAGCATATGGAATGCTTGAGAATTGAAGAAATGCACGTGCGTGAGACTTGGTGTTCACCAAGTATGGCCAAGGCATATACTAAGTTTGGGTACTCAGTATAGTGTTTACCATACTGACTAAGAGAAGCCAGTATGAGGGTTTAACATACCGACTAAGAAAAGTCAGTATGAGGGTTTGTCATACTGACTATGGGAAGTCAGTATGAGGGCTGTCTATACTGACTATGGGGAGTCAGTATGGAAGTCTCTACCTTCTAAGCATGTGGTACACGAAGACAACCAAGCTCAGTCAGACTTCAGCATATCTTTGCTCAAGTAAAAGTCAGTACGAGGACATACATACTTGGATTCCTCGGACTGAAACTTAGTCTGACAAAAGTTAGTGAAAAGTACACTGACACAGCAGAGCAGACCTATAGCATGGGCTATGAGTAGACGTCATTCTCTATGTCTCTAACGACTAGATCAATGTGTCTAACGGGTGGATTTTTTCAAACACCCAAGTGCTCTCCTATAAATTGGAATCAACCTCGACAGAATGAGGTTGTTGAGCAATCGGCTGTCTGCATAACTTACTATCTCACCGACCTACAGACATCAATGATTCTCAAGTTCTCTCACTTTCCGTATTTCTATACACGAGACTTGAGTTCCTGACTCAAGTTATCTTTCTGTGCTAAGTGGTTCAAAGCACGAGGCTAAGCTTAAAGCTTATGCTATCATCTTGGTGAATATAACTTTTCAAAGTTATATTCACAGTAGTTAGTGTTCTACTCTGGAACATTGATTCTCACAGGCGTATGTCAACCAATTGAGTTCTGGGAAAAACAGTAAACATCCAACCACCAAGGAGAAGGCTGCGGGGTGTGTCCTCACTTCAACTTGAAGACTGAGTCGTACAAGGAGTTCCTAGGCGAGTGACTACAACAGACCGAAGGACGGAGCGCCGACGGACTGTGCATAGATCGTAAAGAGGCTTGTATTCATACTTCATGAATTTCCAGACATAGTGTCTGAAGAGTAGATGTAGGATATTTAGATTCGAACCACTATAAAGTTTCATGTGTTCTTTACTACTTTCATTTACGTTTTTTGCATTTATCAAATTTCGTCAAACTGACTTTCTAACCTTTAATACTTGTCTAAGTATTAAAGTGTATATTCAGTGAAACTTACTTAAAGAACTATTTGACCTAAGCTTAACCTTTTCAGAAACCTTAAACTGTGTTTCAGTCAGTTTAGGAGAACAAGTGCAACTCATTATTATCTTTCGCTGCATATTACGTACTCTAATATCGGGACCAACAAAATACATTATTTAATAATAAATATTTTTAAAATATATAATTTATATCTAATTCACAATTATATTATTTATATTTATACAATATATATAATTAATAGTTTATATGTTGTATAATTATTCAAGTAAACCGATCCATTAGGTCTAGAAGACTCGTTTTAAAACTAGAGTCTAAACATATTTAATTAAATAAGTATTTTATAAAACCCAAGTTTGACTTGCTTAACAAATAGGTTGGACTAAGCCTAACATGTGGTTGACCAGACCTAAAGCTCATATTGGATAACCCCATTTATTCTCATCCCTATCCATAATTTTTTGCTATTTAAAATTATTTCATTTTTTAGTTACATACCTCAAATTATTTACTCTCTCTGTCCTACTTAAATTATTCATCTTTCTTTTTTCGCCCGTCTTATTTAATTGTCCATTTACCTAAAATAAAAAGTTAATACACACTTATTAATAAAATAATATTTTTCCTATCTCCACTCGCATTAGTTATTGTGTCCGGTCATAGTGGATTATTTGACTGAGGGAGTATTTTTTTTTGTCACCTTTTGTAATTATTAGTACTCCTACTTTATAAATATTTTTAGACTATACTCACTTGTGACTCTTCACATGGGTTGCACCAGATTCTATACATAAAATAATAATTAAAAAAAACTTGGAAACCTTTCTCAACTCAAGTCACTCAACCAATCTCTGACAAACAGATCTTTGAATATAAGAATGACACATTTCAATTTTTTTTAATGTATAAATATTTAAATAATACTCCCTCCGTCCCGGTTAAATTGTCCACATTTGACCGGGCACGATAACCAATGCATGTGAGTGGTAGTGGGAGTTAGTGAGATGAATATTTTATTGATGAGTGTAGAGAATTTGCTATTTTAAGAAAGTTGACTAATATTGTGGGACAGACGAAAAAGGAAATGTGGACAATTTACTTGGGACGGAGGGAGTATAATGAATCTACATTTCTTCCTATAAATAGATGGATTATTTTTCTCATTCCAAAATTTTCAAGTTGTTGTTCTCACTCATTTCTCATTCCAAAAATCAAATTCGTTCTCTTAATATTATGGATCTGAATCAATCAAATTATTCAAATTATTTTTAAAATTCACAATGGTCTAATACTCCAAATTCACAATGATCTTTATAATTCTTTAATTTTGATATTATAGTGGATGATAAAGAAATTAATATTTTAATTAAAAAATTAGATTAACTAAGGTCACTCATAGGAGAAGTAAATAATATTAGGTTGTAAGTTGTGTGGTGAATGAAAAAAATTTAATATTTTATCAAATAATTGGGTTATAGTTTAATGGTCTTCAACTATTTCTTCTTCTTTTTATAAAATATATTTCACTCATTTAAATTGAAAATCAATTGGATGAGATGGAGCCACCGCCGGGTCAGCAGCAGCCGTCATCTCCGGGATCCCGGCCGGTAGAACTGAAAGACTGCATAGAAGAGCTTCTGAAATTCACACTAATTTCCTCCTTGCAAGGCAAAGTTCAGACCGGCCTCTCAAATGAATACTGCGCCCACCTCCTCAGAGAAGATCCATCAACTCCCCTTCACACTGGCGCTGGTATTTGGCTTCCCTTTCTTAAATTAACTGTCTTTTCACAGCTACGCGAATCCCCTCTCGTGTTGTACTCTTTGCATAAATAGTTATACTCTGACGCCTTCAACTGAAGAACTTTCCCCCTTTTCACCACTGCTCCTTTTCAATTGACAGTCTATGCAAGTACATTTTGATGTGTGTAATCAATCCTATATATATGGGTATACATTAGCTGTTTGGATTGAGAGAGAGGGAGAGACTTGAATGTTTTCCATTTGGTTTAGAGGCAATTTGCAAAATATTTTAAAGGTGGAGTTTTGTAGTAAAATGACAATATTTCTGAAAAGGACAAATGTTAATCTGGTAGACTGAATAAAATGTTGGCATGACTTGACTGTTGATCTTCATTATTACAATTCATGATTAGATATGTTATCAGTGCCACTCAGTTACTCATGTTGCAGTGCCATTGTGATCAGAAGTTCATGGAGGAGTTCCATCATATCCTTTATACAAGCAACTGGCACTGTCTCTATATCAGTCCATACTTCTCGGAGCCTTAGATACATCAAATAGAGAACTTATACCAGCACACGAAGACCTGAACTTAAGGAAGAAAGATGACGAGTGGAACAGGATGATTGTGGAAAAAGGTTCTGCCTTATTGAGTGTAAGACTTGAATTTGATATTTTTTACTTATTTTGGGATGTTTGCAGAGCTACTTGATTGTATTCGATGCTGAAACCATTTTTCAATAGATACTGAAAGAAGTTAACTTTGAGCTTCATGTCCAGGAGCCTTACTTCTCTCTGCTCAGTGGTACTCATCTCTTGATTTGATGTTCTCCATACATTATACTTTGCTTGGATTATGTTGATAGATTCCGATGCCTAAGTGTTTTCACTTGCATGCAGATGGTATCAAAACAATTGAAGGAAGGTGTGCTGTTGGTGACTACAGGAGGTATAACACATTCAAGTCATGTGTCGTCCCAACACAAACTGAATGGCATCTAATTAAAAAACACATCACAATGGATAAAGCATCTGTTTTGTAAAATCAACACTAGAGATGGGTTACAATGGCATAAACATTATAAAAAGATCCTTAACAATATTCTTATAAATTCTAAATGTTAATTTTTCCCTCAATCTACAGCCTACAATCAGGTGAATATGATTCATTTAGAAATATAAGGAGAAATAATTATTTCAAATATATTTATGAAGCATTAATCCTATTAATAACTGAATGGCAACTAGAATTGCTTTGCTTGTTTGAAGAGTTAATGGGCTGTATGGCCAAATTTAGGGGTCAAGATCATCATGTTCTTGCCTTTGGTATGAGTAATTTATCATCAGTCATGGTGAGTATTTAGTTTACTCTTCTCTGAATGAGTGGATTCTGCTGCCATATGTTTTTTATTAATTACGTTAAGAGTCAATCATTTTCAAGAAATTTTATATCAGGGAAAAGGAGTAAAGCAGTGCTTTGGCTTAAAACAGTGTAATAAACCATGCCTAAAACTTTCACTAATTTATAAAGTTCATCATTATAATTTTTGAGGGAAGTTAGACTTCTTTGTTGGAGCTTGTTGGCAAATCTCCATTTCTTCGCTTTCATGGTATCTTGTGCCTTATGGGGCCAGAATCCAGGCTGGACATGTGCTTATCTTTAACAAGTGCTTGACGCTTCAAGTTCAGGTACTGGAAGTTTCATACAGTTTCTTTATGTGACCTTGAAGACTTATCTGTACTAAAGTTCTAGTTTTTTAGGATGTCAGGCAATATTCTTCATTTCACGAGATGCTAGAACTCGAAAGTCTTGCAACTGTCCTTCCAGGAGTAACAACCATTGAAGAAGGTAGTAGTTGCACCTTAATATGTTTTCAGTAGATAACTAGTATTTATGACTACACCCTTTGTCTAAATTTAATAAATGGGATTCATTCTCATCTTTTCATGCTCAATGTTGCCATGCATGTTTCCAAGAGCAGGATTTTCACGTAGCATGATAAATTCTGTTATTGGTCCAGATACTGAAATGTAGCCCGTTTCCATATCGTGGAACTTTGTTCTTTCACAACATTTGGCATGCTGTATCTTTCCTGTTACCATATTCCTTAATGCTATTGTTATGATTAATGATCGCTTTTTCTCAGGTGTCCAAGTCTACAGAAATTTTTACTCAGAAGAGAAGGAAAGATTGAATGGTGTTCTTGCTATATGTGTTCGAATACCAACTTCTCCGCTTCGTGTTATTATGGCTGCTATACTTTCAGTAAGTGTTCTAGGCATCCTACAGCGCAATATTTTTCAATCATTTGTATCTCGTATTTGAAATTCCTGACTTTCAAGAAGAAACATTTTATTTAAATTCACGAAGGCATGCCTTTGGGGCAACACGTTTGTTAAGCTAGCTGCATGAACTTTTCAGGGACTGGGCTATTGTGGTGTTCAAAAACTTCTTGGTTTTGCAGAGACTGTGGGAACAAATCCAGAACTACTTCCTCCCCCGAAATCGACCATGCTATCGACATTTTCGACCCCACATAATCCTGATGTATGATTGTACACGGTTTCCAGGGATTCAAAGTTATTTTAAATTGGCATAATTTACAATTATGCCCCATTGTTTCACAAAAATACTAATGTTTTTAACTCTTTCAAACCCACACCCAATGTTTCAATTTTCTTTCATCTGTATCCCAATCTAAATTTTCAATATGTTGACTGCTAACTCGACTCCCTTTTCTGGCTCGAGGTTAAAGATTCGACCCTGACACATGGTGCCAGGGCTCTGGCAAAACATGTACTTCGAAGTAGTGTAGGATACTGGGGTCCCTTACACGGAAGTGGTCAGTTCCCTTTTATTATGGCTCTCTTCTTGCATGTGCCAGAATCAGAAATGGAAAAGATTAATAATCTTTCTGTTGCCAACACTTTCTAGTTCAGGGAGCTTTGCTTAGAACTTCTCACAATAGGTCGAAGCATATCATGTTAGTTGTTAGGTGATGAGAGATCTTTTACATCCGAGGTGATAAGTTGATGAAACATTTGGCCGATGACTGCAGACACTGAGAAGAATAGACGGGCTATGGATGTCATCAGCGGTCTGTTGGCTAACTGCAGTTGGATGAACATGCATGTAGTTCGACCTCATGGAACCGTGTTCGAGATCAGGAATGATAATGGATATGGTGCACGGTGGTCTGTAGATGGAACTAAGGTATATATTTTGTCTGCCATGTAATCTTCTTGGCCACACACTGACACAACACTTGTAAGTGCTCTTTGGGCTGAGAAGTGTTGAATGGACAAAATAGATATGCGAATCTGAAGGAAATGTATGTGTGCAGTTTATAGGATTTCTGGAGCCGTATGCGGTTGATGGACACTCAAAGGGCTGGAAACATTAAGCTCCCTCCCCTTTGAATAGGTAATTGGACTGTCTTGAAATTGAATATTTGCGTGTATTGATGAAGTGAAATATACGTAGAAAATGAAAGATGATGTCGATGAAACTTACTGTCTTTCGCCTTCATGCAGCCAATAGATTTTATTTTATTAACAGGGAGACACAGTTTAAATGAGAGCTGATGTGTCCATTTTATTATATGAACTCATGATTAATTAATCACAACTTATAGATAAAGCATTTAACTAGCACGGGAGATCTGAGACGTTCAATAACCTTTATTCCTCTCCCAAGGAACAACTACTTTTTTGGGAGCTGCAGCTGCTAGAATTAATCTAACCGAACAATTTTCGGCATTTTTGATTCGATCATTTTGGTTCTAAGTTTTGTTGGAAATACTTAGGGCTGTAAATGAGCATAATTGTTCGTGAGTTACTCGGATCTCGGCTCGATAAAAGCTCGTTCGAGCTCGTTTATTAAACGAACCAAACTTGAGCATCATAGTATTCGACTCGTGAGCTCGTGAGCAAGTTTGTTAGATAAAATTAGTAAGAAATATAAAATAATTAATTTTATAAAAGTAATATCTTTCATGATTTAAGAGTAACAATAATGATAAGTCTTTGTAATAATGAGAAAATTTAGAATTTGAGCATGAATATGATATTAATTTAGAAATAAATAACCTTTCTTTCAAAATAATAAAGGCTATTTTAAATATATTTCAATTTAGAAAGTTCGTTAAGGCTCGATTCTTAATAGATAAAGTTCGTGAACTTTAAAATGTTCGACAAAAAAGCTTGAAGCTCGACTCGATACTAAACGAGTCAAACTTGAGTACATTACTACTCGGCTCGACTCGGTTCGATTACACTCCTAGAAATACTGAATTAAATATACATTTACATTTTATTTTGTTTTTAATTATATTCCTGATGATCTAACCTAATTTTTATTTTATTCGGATATTGAATTGATGATGCCTTTTTACTATCAGTTTAATTACATTTTATTTCAACTTTTTATCAAATATTTACAAATTTCAAATATTGTTATATTATTATCTCTTAAAGAATAAATCGGTTAAAATCAAAACCAAAAGAGTAAAGAAAGACTGGATAATATTTTGCCATGGTTGCTCTTTTGTAAAATTTGGTTTGATTCGGAGTAATTGAATGCTCACGAAGACATCACAATGTTATGACTGATATAATTTTTAACTTCATTGATTATTAAAATTATTCGTAGTAACTATAATTAAATAACTTCAAATTTAATTGTGCAATTATAACTTTCAATACTAAACTATCTAATATTATGATTTTCATAAAAAAAATATATAATTAGATCAACCAGGTCTTTGAATAATTCCTACCTTCTAACCAAAAAAAGAATTACATGCTTTTCCACCAAGAAATCAATCAGTTGTTTCCCAACCTCGTATCACAGTTGTAAAGCTTCGATGATATGTTGAAAATCAATTAAAGTTAGTAGTTAGAACTGTTAGTTTATATTAGAAATTATATGTCTTCCTTATTGTATATTTTGATAAGTCAAACGAACTATAAGTTAGTGAGTTTCAAGCTAAGATTAGTCCGTACTTGTAATGCCTATTTAAGAATTATCGAGATATAAATCTGAGTTGATCGCGAGCTTGTTTTGAGTTTTCTGGCTGAAATGCTTTCATCAGCCAAGGACCATTATCGCTGAAGGTAGCTAGTTGACACATCATCACTTGCACCAGCAAAGAGCTTGTTAGGAAGCATTCTTACCTTATTGTTATGTTTTGATGCGTCAAACAATGTATAGAAATCACAAGTTTAGAATGTCTCTAGATTAGCTCTAGTTTGTGCAAAATATGTAATGTCTTGTATAGGATGTCAATTGAGTTGTAATAGAGTCAAGACATACTGGAAATTTCCCAGTTTGGGCCTTGCAAGGTGAGAGAAGAAACTGGCTACAATCATATGTACCAGTTTGGAGAGCCCACATGATGAAGACTAACTGATGTCACCAGCATGAAACTGGTCAGTTTCACTCGCACCCATCACTCTCGCATACAGAGACAAAGAGAACAAGTCAGGAGGGATTCTATTAAAGACCAAATTTTTAAGATGGAGATTACTTAAAGTCTGAAGACCCTAGTGTTGGATCGGTTCTGATTTTTCAGACTGACTAGAACAGTACACTATACGATGTCAACATTCGGTGTCAGAAAAGCTAGAACAGGTGCAGGCAGCTCATCCTTTGTAGAACAGAGGCGTCTGATTGTACTTCATCCAAGATGTCTCTCAACGGCTATAATTTCAAACCTCTCACACTTCATCTATAAATAGACGAAGTGTCCCCAGAAGAGAGATTGTTGAGATTTCTTACATTGACCGAAACTAAAAGACTGAATTCTAACTAAGCTTTCAAGTTTGAGGTTATTTCATAGCTTACCGTGTGTCGTCTTGGACACGAGACTTGTTGCTATCTAGCACAAGTTATTTTTTTGTGTTCTTACTCTCCAAGTAAGAACACAGTAGTCACAATTTTTCTAAGTTGTGATTCTTACGGGTGTCTAGCCAAAATGATTGACAGTTCCAGGAAGAATATTAAAGTTCCCAAGTTCCAAGGACGGAGGCTACGTGATGTGCCTACACTTCGAATCTACGAGGCAGAGGAAGCAACGACCTGGGTGAGTGAGCAAGTGAACTGGTGGACGCTGGCATTCATCAGCTTGCGATAGATCATGAGAACCTTTGTATTCTGAAACCTAGTGCATTCCAAACTTGAGGTCTGAAGAGAGGACGTAGGGTTTTTGTGTCCAAACCTCTAAAATACTTGTGCATTTACTGGTTTATTTACTTTTCATAAGAATTTAAAACTCAACACTACCTAAGTGTTGATGTATACTTTGAATCTCAAACTCACTAAAAATAAGTTTTTCAAAGATACAAACTGGTAAGTAACACAACCAGTTTGAGAGTGCAAGTTTACTTGTAAAATTTATGTTGCGTGTATCAAAACTCTTATCTCGGGACTAACAAGTTGTTGGGACTGTATACTAAAAGCATTTATGATTAGAGTGTTGGTTCGATGCACTGGTCTTCATAAATGTGTTACATCAACATAGTCGTTATCTAATATAACAAACATACAATACTAACTATAATATCTTAGTATCTCGCCTATAAGGATGATCATATGGTGTGTAGGAGATCATATGAATCATTTAACCTAGCGAGGTATAAATAGTATCACGGTTGAGACAGTCCCTGGATAGGCTGTCGGTTTAGGCTGCGATACATCAGTTCATAAGTGAGCTTATCCTAGCTACTTAATATGTCGGTACATTTTAAGTATTGATGGGATCAACAGTGAGATGTGTCATTCTAATTGACATATGAATGAGTCAGATATCTAGATACTTCTTATGAACTTAAACCTAATGGAAGGCTAAAGGGCATGCACAAGTTGACCACACTTTGACTTGCTATGGTGGTGAGTCTTACATATACTCTTATACCTGCATCTTTGTGGCAGTTTGTGTGTGGCCTGCTTAGGCTGGACATGTAGGTAATCATATCCGCTTCAGGGTGGGGACATTCTCTGACTGAGCTCACAAGGTTCATTATGCTAAATCTTGCAGGTTGAATTATTTAATTCATGCATAAGTGAAAAGGAGTGAGTGGTACTACTCAGGAAATAAGAGATTAATTAATTGTGGCTGATTGTGATAAGCCAAATTAATTAATGAATGTTCGGAACCTTAAATATGTGGATCATTCAAGTATAATGCAACATGTTACAAATAACGTGGTAATAAATGGGTGAATGAGCATTCCGTGGTGAAGGTAAAATAATATTTTATTAATTAATTTTATTCTGGGTGGACATGGAATTAATTAATAAAGAAGACCCACTTTATTATTTGCATTTGATCCCTGGTCTGACCCACTAACTGCTCAAAGCCCATTAGCATTACGGTTTTCCAAACCCTAATACTATATGCCAGAAAATGTAATTCTATAATTTTTGTATGTGTTTGATGTACAAGATGGTGTCTTATATACATGATGACCCTAACTAATCCTAGTAGGAAATCATTCAAATCCCACGATTTATGAGATTTGATATAAATCAAATAAATATCTAGCCTAATATTAGGGAATCAAATCAACCATAATTAACTCTAATTAATACCCACTCTCCAACACTCCCCCTCAAGCTGGTGAATAAACATCTTCCATTCCCAGCTTGGATACAATGCTCTCAAATACCGAACTACTCAATCCTTTAGTGAGTATATCTGCAAGCTGCCCATGTGTGGAGACATAGGGTGTACAAATTAAACCACTATCTAGCTTCTCCTTTATAAAGTGTCTGTCAATCTCAATATGCTAGGTTCGGTCATGCTGAACCGGGTTGTGAGCAATGCTAATTGCAGACTTGTTATCACAATATAATCTCATAAGAACATTCCACTTAACTTTCAAATCCTCCAAAATAATCTTTATCCAAAGTAATTCACACATGCCTTGAGCCATTGCTCGAAATTCTGCTTCTGCACTCGATCTTGCTACTACATTTTGTTTCTTGCTTCTCCAAGACACAAGATTCCCTCCAAGAAATGTACAATACCCAGAGGTTGACCTTCTATCAACTATTGATCCATCATAATCAGCATTTGTGTATGCTTCAACTGCTAGGCCTCCATTCCTCCTATATAAGATTCCTTTTCCTGGTGTTCTTTTAAGATATTGCAGAATTCTATTTGTTGCTTGTAGGTGAACCTCTTTTGGACTATGCATGAATTGACTCACCACGCTAACAGCATATGCTATAT
>JAPKLW010000466.1:483547-504629 GCA_026898455.1 Plectranthus barbatus
TTGATCCCTGGTCTGGCCCACACACTGCTCAAGCCCAATTAGGGTTAGGGTTTCTCAAAACCCTAACACTATATAAAGGATTTCTCTCTCAGATCAGATGTAGCCACCAAAGTATACTTTAGAGAGAGAGAGAGATCGGCGGCCATCAGAGGGAGGATTTTTCTGATCGAATCCTCCGGTTTTTCTGATTCAACTTGGTAGATAATCCTCACCAGATTTCCAAGGAGCAAGGGATCAGATCAGAAGATCAAATATGAAGGAACACAATCAAAGTAATCGTTCCATTCCACTTCAGATTTTACTTCATCGTTCATCCTCCGATCTAGATCTGTAGATCAAACGATTGAAGATCAGGTATTCTCTTGAATCCATCCTATGCAATTAATTTTGTAGGAGCATGCATAAGATTCGCATGGTTTATTTAATTGAATTTGTTTTTGATATCCTAAGAACGGTCCTGCGAATTAAATAACAACTCATGTTGTTGACCGTAGACTCGAATCCTACAATTGGTATCAGAGCCAGGTTCCTGTTCTTAGGCTCTATCCTTGATAAATTTAATTAAATAAATTTGTATGTTCATGGATGGATTTAAATTGTTGTGTATATTTATTCTCGTGGCCGTCTTGTTTTTTTTGGATCTGTTTTTCACCACGAGAAAATTCGTGGTTAGATTTGATAGGGAAAATCATTGTAATAGATTTAGATCTACTCTGTATTTTTTTTATTATTTCAAATCTGTAAAATTGGATCCGGAGAGAAGGACGAGAATTGAAGAACGAAGAACACAACATTGTGGGGATCGACGGCGGCGGCGCACGACGGAGAACGGCGGTGCACGGCAAACCCTAGGGTTTGGCCGTGCACGGCTGGGCCGAACTCCTCCGTGCACGCGCGCGCGTTCAGCCAGATCACAGGTGGCGGCCGGCCGTCGGGGCTGTGCAGTAGATGGAGGCGAGCAACGAGCGGTGGCTGTGGCGACGTGGGTGGCGGCGGCGTGCGGCTACAACCTTAGGGTTGCGCCGTGTGTGGCTGGGTTGCGCCTGCGTGCATCATGGCTGTTTTGGCCGCTTCCCTCGCTGCATGGTCGGCCGGCAACGAAGGCGACGGCGGGCTGGGACGGCGGCGACCCCCTGGTGACGTGAACCAGCCGCAGGTAGCGGCTGGAGATCGTCGGCGGCGGTGGGCTGATTGGAAGCGGCTGAATCCCTAGTTTCATGCTAGGGTTTCGCTACTAGGGTTTTTGGTACGGGCCCATTGACCCGATGGCAGTTCGTATTTCTGAAACCCTAATTCAGCCCAAGTGTTGCAGTTTCAGATTAAAGAGTGGGAGCCCAACTTGAAGATTTGTAATAAATTTAAATCTTGTAATAGTTAGATTTAATTTATTTAATTGTAATCGCATCTGAGGGGCCACGAGAAATTTTATTTATTTATTTAATTATTTCTCGTATGATGTGATTTATTATGTGCGCACTAGTAAATAATAGGAAAGCATGCCTATTTGCTTTAATTATTTACTTTTATAAGCATGTTGCAATTTAATTTTTGAGCATGTCTTATGTGATTTATTTTATGTTTTAAATTGTGTCTATAAATTTCTGAATCATATTAATTTATGATGGAATTTTGGGTTGACATAATTTATGGCAACATAAAATAATGTGTGTGCATGAAACCTTTAGAATTAAAATACTAAGCTGGATTTTGGTTCTTTTCTAACTAAAATCATTAGACCCCCACAAATACGACCTCTGACTGGAAGTGAGGTATCTTGAAGCGTAAACGTCTACTCAAGTAGCTTGCATTAAAGGTCCCTCACCAGGTCTGGTGCGATGAGGTTTCTAAATAAAACATTTAGTTTAAGATGAGAAGTGGGAGCCTCTGAGCAAACGTCTACTCAAGTAGCTTGCATTGAGACAACTTTCACTAACCTCTAAGATTAAACTAAATGAGATAACAAAGGATGTAAGGGGCATGCGGCATGGGTCCAGTACTATGCTAAATCGCCCTAAACATCTGGAGTTAGGCTTGTGGTTATTTTGGCTTAGATGTTGCCTGGAGTATAACTCATGAATGATGTCCTTGCTCCGGATAGGTGAACATGGTCTTGGGATCTCCAATATTAATTTCTTTTGCTTAAGATACCTAGCATGTTAAGAAATTAAAGGATCATTTTGGTCTGGTTGAGCGTTTGCCGTAAACGTCTACTCAAGTAGCTTGCGGTGAATTAGCTTGGGCAATTGGAGGAAACAAATTGTATTGTTTTTATCTAAAGGTTACTATGCATATTTGTTTCAATTGTTCTGTTGTATGTTCTTAATTTATTCATTTATTCATTTTCAGATATGTCTGTTATTATTCGTATTTTGGCACAAAATCCCTTGAAGGGTTCGAATTTCCTGGAGTGGAAATGGCTCATGAAGCGATGTATGTTTGCTACACAGACTGTGTTTGTGTTACTTGTGCCTCGTCCAGCTGTACCTTTCGTTGAGTCCTCAGATTCCTCAAGAAGGTCTTTTGAAAATTGGATGACGAGCAATGATAAATTATTATCTATGCTCAGGTCATCCATGATTGAGGAACTTCAGCTCAAGTATCAGTATTGTACTGACGCTGTTGAGATTTGGAGAGATCTGATTATGACTTATGGTAGGCTTGGACAGACTGCCAGTGCCAAGTTCATAATGAGAATTGTGAACTGTAAGCTGGCACAAGGTGGTAATGTAAGGGAGCATGTGTTGTACATGGATAACCTCAGAAGATTCTACATCTTATTTGGTGGAAATATGAATGATCAGTTATTCACTGATATCATATACGACTCCCTTCCAGAATCTTTCTATGACTTCACTTCCATAGTCGAAGACAAGGTGTTTACTCTTGATCAGTTGATCGGCTTCTTGGAGGCTGCTCAAGGGATCAATGACTCCTTGTCTGCTGTTGTGCTTGACTATCACTTTCCACTTCCAAGTGTAGAGGATGTGAGCATGAAGGAATCGACTAGTGAGGTTACTATAGAAAGATTTAGAGGCAAAGTTTACAAAAGAAACATTTGTTCTGCATGCAAAAGGAAAGGTCACTGTAAAGTAAATTGTCCGGTGTTTGTCACCAAGGGACAAGGTACGTCATCTTCTGCACTAGTCATTGAAACATGTTTAGCATCAGTTTCTATCCATTCGTGGATAGTAAACACTGGAGCTACTGATCATGTTTGTTACTCTATGCAGGGATTCGAGCTGACTAGAGAGCTTGAAGATGGCGAGGTTACCATCTCCATGGGAAATGCTGCTAAAGTGTCTACTGCAGCAATTGGAGATGTTACTTTATGTTTTAGGAATAATGTTTTGACACTAAGAGATGTTTTGTTTGTGCCGTGTTTTCGGCGAAACTTGATTTCAGTTTCCAAACTTATTGATGATGGATTTTCTGTTGTTTTTTATAGAAGTGTTTCTATCATGAGAAATAACATTGTTATCTATCATGGGTTACTGAAAGATTCTCTTTATGTTATTACTTGTTCAAACAAACCAACAATGACAGAGGCATATAATTTGTCTAATCAACGGAAAAGAAAATTCTCTCAAAGTGAGGATATAACATATCTTTGGCATTTGAGACTCGGTCACATCAATCTTAAAAGAATCAAGAAACTCGTTGATTGTGGAATTATGGATCCTATCCAGGTAGTTCCACATAGAGTTTGTGAATCTTGTATAGAGGGGAAGATGACGACCAGGCCCTTTAAGGCAACTGAGTCTCGAGCAAATGATTTGTTAGGCCTCATTCACTCTGATCTGTGTGGACCTATGTCAACACAAGCCCGTGGTGGGCACATATACTTTGTCACCTTTATAGATGACTACTCTAGATATGGATTTGTTTATCTACTTCACTACAAGTCTGAATGCCTTGAGAAATTCAAGGAATTCAAGGCCGAGGTAGAGAAGAAGTTGAACAAAACCATAAAGACACTGCGATCTGATCGTGGTGGGGAGTACCTCAGTAATGAGTTTCTCCAGTATCCGGCGGATCAAGGGATTACCTCCCAGTGGACTGCACCTGGCACCCCTTAGCAGAATGGTGTAGCAGAGAGAAGAAACAGAACTCTGTTGGAAATGGTTAGATCAATGATGAGCTATGCCACCCTACCAATTTCCTTTTGGGGACATGCACTAGAAACAACTGCTTTTCTACTGAACTTGTTTCCCTCTAAATCAGTTCCTAAAACCCCGACCGAGCTATGGCAAGGGCGAAAACCCAATTTGTCCAGAATCAAGGTTTGGGGTTGTCCAGCATACGTGTTGAATAAGGAAGCTGACAAGTTAGAGGGAAGATCCAAGTTGATGCTGTTTGTGGGCTATCCCAAGAAAACAAAGGGTGGTTTCTTTTATGATTCAGAAGATCAGAAAGTCGTTGTGAGTACCAACGCAAGATTTCTGGAAAAAGAATTCATGAGAAACCACAAGACCAAGAGCGAGATTGTACTTCAAGAAATTGAAGAGAACAATTCAAATCCATCAGGAGAACCCCGTGGCAGTCTGAGCATACATGGAATAGGTATGAAACCAGCTGCACGGCTGCCTGTGCAAGATGGTCAATCACAATTGAATGCACCTAACACAGACACATTAAAGGGGCCTCGTCGTAGTGGGAGGTTGCCTCGGCATCCTAAGCGGTATATGTTTGTGGGAGAGTCTTCTAACTTAATCCCTGAAAATGGACTAAATGATACCGATCCATGGACGTACGACGAAGCTATGAGAGACAAGGATGCTGATCAGTGGCATAAGGCCATGGATTCTGAAATAGAATCAATTACAGCTATGGATGTGTACCAGAAATCCTTGCTGCCGGAAGGTTTTCGAACCATAGGCAGCAAGTGGGTATAGAAGAGAAAGAAGGATTCGAGTGGTAACATAACAGCGTTTAAGGCCAGGCTGGTGGCGAAAGGTTATAGTCAAAAGGAAGGTATTGACTATGATGAAACCTTCTCACCAGTTGCTATGTTAAAATCCATTCGCATACTTCTATCCATGGCAGCACATGTGGATCTTGAGATCTAGCAGATGGATGTAATAACCGCGTTCTTGAACGGGTACCTTGAGGAAGGTCGTGACATCTACATGCAACAACCAGAAGGATATGTGCAGAATGATCAAGAGCATCTTGTCTGGAAGCTCAAGAAGTCCTTATATGGACTTAAGCAAGCTTCAAGGTCATGGAACAAACGTTTCGATGATGTGATCAAATCCTATGGATTTGCACAATGCGAAAACGAAAGTTGTGTGTACCGTTTATGTGTCAGTGGGAGTGTGGTTTTTCTTGCACTTCATGTAGATGACATTCTCCTATTTGGAGACAATGTGGAGGTGTTATCAGGCATAAAAGGTTGGTTATCTGAGCAGTTTCAAATGAAAGATCTGGGAAATGCTGGTTATATCCTTGGGATCAAAGTCCTACGTAATCGTAGAAAAAGGATGTTGAGCTTATCTCAGGGTGCTTACATTGATACTGTGTTGGCTTGTTTTAGCATGGAAAATTCCAATAAAGGTCTTTTACCTTATCGTCATGGGATTCGTCTTTCAAAGTCACAGTGTCCTGTGACAGGGAAGGAGAAGAATGAGATGTCTATAGTACCATATGCTTCGGCAGTGGGAAGTCTCATGTATGCTATGCTTTGTACGAGCCCAGATATCTGCTATGTTGTTGGCATGGCGGCAAGATATCAATCCAATCCCGGTCAGGCGCATTGGAATGCGGTTAAACACATTCTCAAGTATCTGAGAAGAACACGAGACTTATGTCTTGTATATCAGTGTGAGAACTTGTGTCCTGTTGGGTACACGGATTCGGATTTCCAGGCGGATCAAGATGAGAAGAGATTGACCTCTGGATATGTGTTTACCTTGGGAGGAGGAGCTGTATCTTGGAGGAGTGCGAAACAGAAATGTATCGTGGACTCTACCATTGAAGCTGAATATGTAGCAGCTTTAGAAGCTTCAAAGGAAGCTGTATGGTTTCGGAGCTTCCTCCTCGAGCTGGATACTGTTCCGAGTCTACCTAAAGCAATCACAATATATTGTGACAATGCTGGTGCAATGGCAAACTCGAAGGAACCCAGGTCTCACAAGGCTTCAAAACACATAGAAAGAAAGTACCACATCATACGAGAAATCGTAGCAAGAGGCGATGTGCAAATCTAAAAGATAGATACGAAAGAGAATCTAGCTGATCCATTTGCAAAGGGCTTGCCTCAGAAGATCTACGAGGAACACGTTCGTGCTCTTGGACTGAAGATCTGAGGCTGGACATCTTATGTCCCATTTTGTAATAGCTAGATTGAATAGACACAATTAATAATCTGTAAAAGTAATGGTATTATGCTTTGAGTATAAGTGGGAGATTGTTGGGATTGTATACAGAAAGCATAAATGATTAAGTGTTTGTATATTGGCCTTCATTTATGTGTTACATCAACAATTCTCGCTATCTGATAAATGTGAACATATAACGAACTATAATATCCTTTTATCTCGTAGATAGGGATGACCATATGGTGTGTAGGAGATCACAGAGGATCATATGGTTCGTTTGACCTAGCGAGATATAAACAGTATCACAGCTGAAACAGTCCCTGGATAGGCTGTTGGTTTAAGCTGCGACACATCGGTTCATAAATGGGTTTATCCTAGCTACTTGATGTGTCGGTACATGTTTATGTATTGATGGGATCAACATTGGGATGTGCCATTCTCATTGACATATGAATGAGCCATATCCCTAACATACTTCCTATGATCTTAAACCTTACTGAAGGATAAGGGGCACACACGGATTGACCACACTTTGATCTGCTATGGTGGCGAGTCTTAAATGTACTCTAATATCTGCATTTTAGGTGTTGGCAATTTGTGTGGGGTCTGCTTAGGCTGGATGTATAGGTAATCATACCCGTTTCAGGATGGTGACATTCCCTGATGAGCTCACAAGGTTCTTTATGCTAAGTCCTGCAGGCTGAATGATTTGTTCAAGCATAAGAGAAAAGGAGTGAGTGGTATTAATCAGGAAATAAGAAATTAATTAATTGTGGTTGATTGTCATAAACCAAATTAATTAATGAATGTCTAAAACCTTAAATATGTGGATCATGTTAGTTTAATGCAACCCGTTCCTTATAACGTGGTAATAAAGGGGCGAGTCAGCATTGTTACCGTGGTGAAGGTTAAACAATGTTTTAGTAATTAATTATGTTCTGGGTTAAACAAGGAAGGATTAACTAATAAAGAGGGCCCACTTTATTATTTGCATTTGATCCCTGGTCTGGCCCACACACTGCTCAAGCCCAATTAGGGTTACGATTTCTCAAAACCCTAACACTATATAAAGGATTTCTCTCTCAGATCAGATGTAGCCACCACAGTATACTTTAGAGAGAGAGAGAGATCGGCAGCCATCAGAGGGAGGATTTTTCTGATCGAATCCTCCGGTTTTTCTGATTCAATTTGGTAGATAATCCTCACCAGATTTCCAATGAGCAAGGGAACAGATCAGAAGATCAAATCTGAAGGAACACAATCAAAGTAATCGTTCCATTCCGCTTCAGATTTTACTTCATCGTTCATCCTCCGATCTAGATCTGTAGATCAAACGATTGAAGATCAGGTATTCTCTTGAATCCATCCTATGCAATTAATTTTGTAGGAGCATGCATAAGATTCGCATGGTTTATTTAATTGAATTTGTTTTTGATATCCTAAGAACGGTCCTGCGAATTAAATAACAACTCATGTTGTTGACCGTAGACTCGAATCTTACAGAGCTTTCAGGTATGACCGGAGCAGTTTGTTTAAAAACAATAGAAGGAAGAAACTCACTAAAACCCCACTCATCTTTATCTTCGGTTAATGGACTTTCACCCTGAAGATAAGGAACAGTAAAGTAGGACTCATGTTCATGAAATGTTACATCAATGGAGACGAAGAACCTTTTTGAAGGAGGGTGATAACACTTATACCCTTTCTGAGTGGAGCTATAGCCAACAAAAACAGTTTTCAAGGCCCTTGGATCTAACTTTCCCCCATTGTGATTATGAATGTGAACATAGGACACACCCGAATATTCGAGGGGTAAGGTTATTTGTGGTCTGTATGTGGGGATAAAATATGGAAAGTTTATCCATTGGACTCTTGAATCCCAAGATTTTGGTAGGCAATCGATTTATGAGGTGAGTAGAAGTAAGGACGGCTTCCCCCCAAAAGGACTTTGGCACAATTTTTTGGAACAATAGGGCTCGAGTGGATTCAAGGAGATGACCCATTTTCCTCTCTGCTACCCCATTTTGTTGTGGTGTATTAACACAAGATGATTCATGCACTATCCCTTCTTTTTCAAAATAGGTGTGAAGTGTGTGATTGAAGTAATCCCTCGCATTATCAGATCGAAACTTTTTTATGGTAACCCCAAATTGATTTCTAATCATGGAGAGAAAATTAGGAAGGACGGTACTAACATAAAATTTATGTTTAAGAAGAAAAACCCATGTAACACGAGTGCAATCATCTATAAAAGAAACAAACCATCTTGCTCCAGACGCACTTGGAATGGTAGAGGGACCCCAAATATCACTATGAATAAGATTAAATGGAGAACGACTTATTGTATTGCTAATTGGAAATGTTACACGCTTGTGTTTAGCAAGCTGACAGACTTCACAATGAAACTGATTGACATCAAGACCCTTAAAGAGAAAAGGAAACAAAACTTGGATAGTTCTAAAAGATGGATGACCCATGCGATGATGGTGAATCCAAATTTTGTCTTTGTTGGTTTGAGGTGTTTTGGATATAAGAGAGTGATGTAACCTGCTAGTGTGAATGCTTAATTGAGTTGGTGTTTCAAGATGGTAGAGGCCATTCCTTTCTCTAGCACGTCCAATCATCCTCCCCGAAGTCTGGTCCTGAAAAACACATTGATTATGGTAAAAAACTACCTTGCATGGTATGTCTTGGGTAAGTTTCTGAACATAGATAAGATTTGTGGATAAAGTTGGGACATGGAGAACATTTTTTAAAGTGAAGGATGAGTTTATTTTAATATCTCCTACACCAGCTACAGTTATAAGAGAACCATTAGCTGTGGCAATTTTCCTATTACTAGGGCATGGAGTGTAAGAGAGAAAGGCGTTGGGTGAATTGGTCATGTGATTTGTTGCTCCCGAATCCAAGACCCAAGAATTGACGAAGGTACTATCTGAGACATGTAATCCAACAGAGAAAGAAAACTTACCAGAATACACCAAGGCACAAGTACCTGAGGGTTTCTCCAACTTGTTAATGAGAGGCTTCAATCTGTCAATCTCTTCTTGGTTGAAACTTGTAGCCTCTTGTGGTGGTGCCGATTGAATACTCTGCAGTTCAACTGGTTGTTGGGGTTGAACTATTTTAGACTGGGTGGCGTTATGAGTTTAGATATTTCAGACATGGCTAGGGGGTTTTATGAATGAAAAAGAGGCAGCAATGAAGGCCACCAATTAGAGGAATTGATTGGAAAAAACAGCAATTTAGGCTGCAGGAATAATCGAAAGATACAGCAATTAAGGTTGTGTATTATCAGAGAACAAAAACAGAAGCAGTCCCAAGAAGGAGCTGCTCTGATACCATGCCAGAAAATGTAATTCTATAATTTTTGTATGTGTAAAATTGATGTACAAGATGGTGCCTTATATACATGATGACCCTAACTAATCCTAGTAGGAAATCATTCAAATCCCACGATTTATGAGATTTGATATAAATCAAATAAATACCTAGCCTAATATTAGGGAATCAAATCAACCATAACTAGATTTACACCTGCGCGTTGCGCGTTCAAATATTCTTCAAAATAATATAAAAATAATCCAATTCAAAATACGGTTCACTTTATTTAATAATAACTTACGTTTCTATTGTACGTATATAAATAATCACATAAAAAAATTTCATGTTTGAGTAAAATATGATAGTAGTCAGCTTAAAATAATACAAATTATATATTATATAAAAATCTTTGAAAATACTAAACTTGTCTAATAAACTTACAAAATTATAATTTAACTCACAATATTTGTCCATATTTGTAATATAATGTCATGGTTTAATTTTTAAGTGTGTACATTTTGCTAACTTAATATTTTTGTAAAACTCAATAGATATTATAAATTAAAATGCACTAATTCCTCAAAATACTATGAATATAAAATTAAAATAATAAAATGAGAATTCAATATTCAAATTATATTGAAAATATGTTTTTTTTTCATTCCAAATAACTTTTGCAATTTAGAAATCATAAAGTTGACTTGCTATTAAATTTCATTTATGTAAATTTTAACAATTTTAGAATTAAATCGTTTCTCAATATAAATATATAAAAATAAAAATACCCACACGTCTTTTACAATTGTAATTTTTTTTAAAAATTTTACATACACACATTTTTAAATATATTTATAGATTGAGAATCTAACTATCATTTCATAATTGAGAAATATCATTAATTATTTGATTTTTTATTGCACGGTTTTCAATAATTTTGGAGGGAAAATATGTAATATTGACTGTATTGACCGGAACTCTTTTAGTATATTATATAGATTAACTCTAATTAATACCCACTCTCCAACACTATATAAACCCCTTCTCTCTATCAGATCAGTATTGATTACACACACAATACAAAATTTAGTACGACAGCACATAATTGAGATAAAAGAGAGAGGGGCGACGACTAATCAAGAAGAGAGAAAGTGATCTATTTCTCCGGTCTTCTGATTCAACTCAGTAGTGTATCCTCACCAGATTTCCGAAGAGCAAGGGAACAGATAATAAGATCAGATCTGTTGGAACACTACAACATTGATCAAGATCCCTATATCCAGAATCCACTACCGTCGATTCAGATCTACAATTCAGAAGTTGGAGTTCAGGTATTCTGTAAATCCATCATTCGTAATTAAATATTAGAAGCATGCATAGGTTTCTCTTGGTTTATTCAATCTGATTTAATTTTGATACCCTTATAATGATCCTAACGACTGAAATAATAAAAGACAATTCACGTTGTCTGTTGTAGACTCAGTTCCTACACAAATGGTATCAAAGCGGTTGGTCTTAGCGAGCATGTTTATACTTTTACGATGAACAATGCAAAGCTTCCACCACACTCGATGGAGAAGTTCACAATATGGAAAAAGAGGTCCACCATAATGCTCAAGAGTATACATCCAGAAATGGTTGAAGTTATTGAGCGTGGATCGATCAAGATCCTAAAGGCTAACAACCATCTCGGCAGAGATGATAGACCAGAAATGGTCAACAAGTCATACAACGAGTGGACGCAAGAGGAGAAACTCCGTGCACAGTTGGATTCAGTAGCCCACGTGATGAACTTGTCAACACTTCCAGAAGTGTTAGAAGAAGTGATGCAGTTCAACAACGCTAATGAAGTCTGGACGTAGCAATTCAGGAAAGGACTTCTGATTGGACGGGTTCCTTTTGTCTCACAACGACTCCATATTCAAATCTTCTCTAGGAGCGCCTATAAATAGACATACCCATTTCTAACCGGAACCAGCCGAACCGGCCCAAAACCGGCTGCCACAATTAAAAACCAGAACCATGAGTTTTTTTTGTCGGGCCGGTTCTGATTCTAAATCTTCCAGCCTGCGGAACCGACGGTTCCACAAAATTTTTTTTTCTTTTTTCTAAAAAAAAACTAAAATTCAATCATTCATGGGACTCTTCAATGAATTTGCTAGCACATTTCCACTAGGCCAACACATGTTATTGATCATGAAGTATGATTTATTATATCTATGTTAATACGATATTATACTATATTTTTTAATAATCAATATTTTCTTAAATAAAATTAAATGAGAAATCATCAAATGAGATATATAATTGATGTATTTGATTAAATAATTTTTTTATCAAAATCAAACTAATTTTTATTTACTTAAAAATTAAAAGCAATTTTTTAAAAATATTTAGCATTCAATTAAGATTCTCAAATTTAACATTAACAATATTTATAATCACTCATAATAGGGCACTGATAAGCTCATATTTATACTCATTTATCTATATTTTTCTCCATTGTTTCAAGTGTATTTTACTATGTTTTTACTTATTTTTGTGCATGAGTCTATTTTGGAGGGTGTTATGCGATGCGTGATTTTTGCAGGTTTTAGGCCGAATTCATTGGAAACCCATACCGAAAGCAGATGATGTTCAAAGGAACAGTCAAAAATTCTTCCACACGTGGAATCCGAGCTGATGGATCATGTAAAGAGAAATATCTTTCCAATGCAACTGGAATCGGGTCAGTCGGAGTTCGGGAGCAAAAGTTATGGCCAAAACCGTGAGACTGCGCAGAAGGGGATCGACACATGCATTTCTGTCGATCGAGATCGTCCCTGTCGATCAAGACAGAGGTCAAAGTTGCAGAATCGACAAAAATTCAGCCTGGATTTCGATTTGAAGGTTGTGTTGATCGACACAAATGTCTGATAAGGCTATTTTTGGGTAGATGTTCATAAGAGAGTGGTTTAGATTGATTAAGGAAGTACAACTTGATTGATTTTTAGTCACTTGGCCATATTTCCCTACCTTTCACAAAGAGCCTACATTACAACTTATTCATAGTCCTTTTTGATTCTTGAATTGTGTGCACATTTGAGCAGTGGAGATTTTAGAACTTTTGCAAGCCTATGGTAGAAATTTCTTCATACATGTTGTGAGTGCTTTCATTGAAACCCAAACACTTGTGTGATGAGCGATACACTTTCTTGTGAGTCTTCCGAAGTTGATGAATATCTTATCTCTTTCAATTGCTTGTGTGATGTGGATTGATGAACCTTGATTGTGAAGAATCTTGTGAGGCATTGCACTTTCAACTGCTTGAGATTTCTTTTCTTTCTTTTCTTTGATTGAGGACAATCAAATATTCAAGTTTGGGGGGTTTGATAAGCTCATATTTATACTCACTTATCTATATTTTCTCCATTGTTTAAAGTGCATTTTATTATGTTTTTACTTATTTCTGTGCATGAGTCTATTTAGGAGGGTGTTATGCCCTTGATGGGTGATTTTTGCAGGTTTTAGGTCGAATTCATTGGAAACCCGTACCGAAAGAAGATGATGTTCAAAGTAACAGTCACGAATTCTTCCACATGTGGAATCCGAGCTTATGGAGCATGGAAAGAGAAAGATCTTTGAATTAGCTTTCCAACGTAATTGGAATCGGGTCAATCGGAATTCAGGAGCAAAGGTTATGGCCAAAACCGTGAGACCGCGCAGAAGGGGATCGACACATGCATTTCTGTCGATCGAGACAGAGGTCAAAATTGCAGAATCAACACAAATTCAGCCTGGATTTCAATTTGAAGGTTGTGTCAATCGACAGGATTTCTGTTGATCGACACAGATGTCCGATAAGGCTATTTTTGGTCTGTTTTGGCAGTTTTTGCTATTTTAATCCAATACCTAATTAGGTCTTTCTCCCCCCTCTATAAATTAGAACTCTGAGGCACGAAAATTAGACTGTTTTTACCCTGAATTTTACCATAAGCTTTGGAGTTTTCAAGACATTGAAGGTTCCTATTTTATTTGTAAGTCAATTAATAAAATGTTTTCTTTTATTCTAGTCATGATTTGTGGCTAGAACCCTAAATAGGTTCTAGGGTTATGATTTTTTTTTTGATGCATGTTTAATTGATATCTACTCTGAAAGCATGGTTTAATTCTTTGTACTTAATTTGATAATCTAGATTAAAAGAAGGGTCGAGAGGTGAATTAAGATCTAGGTTTATAGTTAATAGTTGATGGATCGAGAGATGAAAATTATTGACAGGAAGAGAGAATTAATTGTGTTTGTTTTCTGTCTCAAAAGGAAGAAACCTACATAGAAATAATTAGATAATTATGAGATTGATTAATTTGGTGTTCTTGAGAACGAGAGGAGATAGTCACTAATTAATAATCTAGGATTTAATTGCGTGACCAAGGAATTTAATCCACAAAAATCTATGTTTCCCCATTGCTGAGTTGATTGATATTTGCATGTTGATGATTAGACAATCTGCCCTAGGATCTGTGCTTTTATTTATTGTTTTCAAAACTCTTTAAGTTCTTGCAATTGTTATTTTTAAATTCACAAACAAAAACCCTTTTCAAAATTGGTTCACTCAAACAGCGAATTGATCAACTGTGTCCAGTACATGAGATGACTTCATTGCACTATCCCTGTGGGTTCGACTGGCCTTCGGGTTATTATAAATTTATTTGCTGCTGTATTTCTACAGCTTTATCAAATTGGTGCCGTTGCCGGGGATAGTCAGATTTTATCTTGTTATTGGATTGTTTTGACATTTTCTGGATTGAGTTTTTAATTTTTGTTCGTGTGCGTGTGTGTGCAATTTTTGCTTCTGTTTCAATCGAAAGAGCCTCTGTCGATCGACACAGAAGCAGCATCCGTGTCGATCGACTGTCACCATGTCTATCAACACAGAGACTGATTCCCAGTTTTTTGTTTTCTCTTCAGGTGCATCAACACTAGAGCTCGGGGGAAGAATCTTGAAGCCTTCGATTCAGAAATTGAAGCTACCTTTATCAAAAGAACAAGGAAAGAGAGCCTGATATGGAGCAACCACCGGAAGCACAACTCCAAAACATGACTCTCGAGGAGCAAAGGCAGTTCATGAATGAGGTCCGACAACTCACGGAGCAACTTCAAGTAGCACAAGCAGTTCAAGCAGAGCAGGCTGCCAGACTGGCAGCCCTAAACAATGGAGGAAATCACGAAAGACAGATTGTGGTGCCTCGAAGATCCGTACTTGATCGCTTCCTGCCACAGAGAGAGGAGCCGGGATTCCAGGTTGGCATTGATGCCAACAACTTTGAGCTGAAGACAGGCCTGATTCAGATGGTCCAGCAGAACTAGTATACAGGGAAGGCCATTGAGGACCCGTACGGCCACCTCAGTCAGTTCATCGAGGTGTGCGACATAATCAAGCAAAACGGAGTGCCTCAAGACACCATCCAGATGCATTTATTTTCTTTTTCTCTCAGGGATGAGGCCCGATCTTGGTTTGCTGGCTTGGACAAGAGCAGGATCGCCACATGGGCACAGCTTCGGGTAGAGTTTATCACCAACTTCTTTCCACCCAGTGTTATCATGAAGAGGAAGTCCGACAGGCATACAGCACAAGAGCCCCATGGACCTGAAAATTCTAAGAAGAAAAGTGACCCAAATCCTCCAATGCCCTTTCCCCAAAGATTTGCAAAGAAGAAGGAAGATTCAAAGTTTTCTCGATTCATGGAGAATCTCAAAAAGGTCAACATCAACATTCCTTTGATCGAGGCTTTCCGCGAGATTCCCGGCTACATGAAGTTCTTGAGGAAGCTGATGACAGAGAAAAAGTCAATAATCGAAGATCAAATTATTTCTATTCATGAGCAGTGTAGTCTTCTTTTGCAGAAACAGGTTCCAACCAAGAGGTCCGATCCGGGATGCTTCTCTATTCCGATCGAGATTGGGGGGAAGGAGTTCAGGAATGTCCTTTGCGACACAGGAACCATCATTAACTTGATGCCATATCCAGTCTTCCAAAAGCTGCAGATAGGCGAGATGAGGCCAACCTCAATCACTCTTCAGATGGTCGATCGCTCAATTTCTCGACCAAGGGGAGTAGTTGAGGATGTTTTGATTCGTGTTGGTCACTTAATTTTTCCTGCTGATTTTGTTGTTTTGGATATGAAAGAACAACATGGAATGCGAATTATCATTGGAAGAGAGTTTCTGAAAACAAGTGGTGCTCTGATATACTGCTGAGGTGGGGAGATAACACTCCGAGGGAATGACGAGACAATCACCTTTGTGATTGATCAAAGCCAAAAGGAAGTTGCTTGCAATAACATCTCCACCACCATTAAGTAAGATGAAGAAGCCGCCAAGATCAAACGGGATGGCAAAATTGCCAATTACACCATCCTCTTCCGAGCTCACCACTGTTATTCGTGATCGGATGGTCTACATGATCGATGCAAGGGGGCGGCGAGTCTGGACCCGACCTCCTTGGTGAAGGATCCCTATCGTCGAGCCACGACAATATCTAAGGCACTTAATGGGAGGTAACTCATTGCTTTACTTGCTTTATTTCAATTTTCTCTAATTTTTGTGTGTTGTTCTTGCTTTAAAAAAATCGAACAAGGAGGAATTACCTCTGTCTCGATCGAAAGGGCCCTTGTCGATCGAGATAGAGGTTAGGATAGAGCATTCGACCGAAGGCTCTGTGTCGATCGACAGGCCTCCTGTCGATTGACACAGAGTGCCAGCATCACCAATTTCTTCGTCGCGCAGCGCTGATTCCTCCGGTGGATAAAAAGTTGATGTATGAGATCAACAGTCAGGTACAATTTCTATTTCTTGTCTGATTTTCAAACTTTTTCTTACTCTCTGAGTTCGAAATAAGTTTGGGGGATGTGGACGAGAAATTCGAACTTATATATCCCTTTACTTGTTTTATTTTTTTAATGCTTTATTTGATTTGGTGTGTTTAATTTTTGCTTAATTAAATAAAAAAATATGGATATTGTGAGGAAAATTTTTATTGAGTCATGAACCCACTTGAACTAATTTTGAGATTGGAATTGATTGAGGATAAGTTGATTTGATTTCAATTGTGGTTGATTTGCCTATGAATGTATTATACCGCATGATAGGGTCTAATTGAAACTTGAACTTGCATGATGTTTGAGTGGATTGAAGTTGACTAAGGAAGAATTTTTGAACCCAAGTGAGATTTGAGCCTTTATTTGTTCATGTATGTTTTTATTTCTCTAGAACTTGCTTCTGTTCTGTTTCGAAATTGCATAGTGTGCACAAGGATAGAAAATGACCTTAGGCCATCTTTGTTAGCCCAATCCTAAACAATATCCCTTCATATGTTGAAATTATCCCTAGTAAGCCCCATTGTGCTTAACTCATTTTTTTTGTCTTGTCAATGAGATTTACATGGAGTTATAATGGTTTTTGTCTTGTCCATAAGATTGATGGAAGAAAGGGTGGTTCAGTATGTGTCGTGGAAAAGAAAATTATAGTATAGTGGTGAATAAAAGATGGAAGGTTGTATAGCTCAAAATAAATTAGAATTCTCATAAGCCTTATGTATGAAATCATGTCTGATTTTTTAAAAGAGTATAAGGGATTCGATAAGAGAGCTTGAAAAGGAAAAAAAAAGAGTCTTGATTTGAATTTTTAAATTTGAGGAGAAGGGTAGATGTTCATAAGAGAGTGGTTTAGATTGATTAAGGAAGTACAACTTGATTGATTTTTAGTCACTTGGCCATATTTCCCTACCTTTCACAAAGAGATGATGTTCAAAGTAACAGTCACGAATTCTTCCACATGTGGAATCCGAGCTTATGAATCATGGAAAGAGAAAGATCTTTGAATTAGCTTTCCAACGCAATTGGAATCGGGTCAATCGGAATTCGGGAGCAAAGGTTATGGCCAAAACCGTATGACCGCGCAGAAGGGGATTGACACATGCATTTCTGTCGATCGAGACAGAGGTCAAAATTGCAGAATCGACACAAATTCAGCCTGGATTTCGATTTGAAGGTTGTGTCGATTGATAGGATTTCTGTTGATCGACACAGATGTCCGATAAGGCTATTTTTGGTCTGTTTTGGCAGTTTTTGCTATTTTAATCCAATACCTAATTAGGTCTTTCTCCCCCCTCTATAAATTAGAACTCTGAGGCACGAAAATTAGACTGTTTTTACCCTGAATTTTACGTTAAGCTTTGGAGTTTTCAAGACATTGAAGGTTCCTATTTTATTTGTAAGTCAATTAATAAAATGTTTTCTTTTATTCTAGTCATGATTTGTGGCTAGAACCCTAAATAGGTTCTAGGGTTATGATTTCTTTTCTGATGCATGTTTAATTGATATCAACTCTGAAAGCATGGTTTAATTCTCTGTACTTAATTTAATAATCTAGATTAAAAGAAGGACCGAGAGGTGAATTGAGATCTATGTTTATAGTTAATAGTTGATGGATTGAGAGATGAAAATTATTGACAGGAAAAGAGAATTAATTGGGTTTTTTTCTGTTTCAAAATGAAGAAACCTACATAGGAATAATTAGATAATTATGAGATTGATTAATTTGGTGTTCTTGAGAACGAGAGGAGATAGTCACTAATTAATAATCTAGGATTTAATTGCCTGACCAAGGAATTTAATCCACAAAAATCAATATTTCCCCATTGCTGAGTTGATTGATATTTACATGTTGATGATTAGACAATCTGCCCTAGGATCTGTGCTTTTCTTTATTGTTTTCAAAACTCTTTAAGTTCTTGCAATTGTTATTTTAAAATTCACAAACAAAAACCCTTTTCAAAATTGGTTCACTCAAACAGCGAATTGATAAACTGTGTCCAGTACATGAGATGACTTCGTTGCACTATCCCTGTGGGTTCGACTAGCCTTCGGGTTATTATAAATTTATTTGCTGCTGTATTTCTACAGCTCTATCAAATGGCACATTATGAATCTCAAATATTAATGAATGATGTTAAAAGACAATATATGTATTGATATATATAATCCATTTAAAATATATCAATGTGATATTGATGTATTTTTAAATATATTCATATATTAAAAAGTTTTGGTTGATTAGTATTTGATATTTCTACATAAGAAGTATGAATATACTATGCAATTAAAAAATTATCATATTTAACTATATTTAGTTAATTCATCTTTTAATAGGAATATAGTTTACGTATCACAAAAAAATAATCTTACTCATAAAATAGGTGTTTTGATAATTTATAAAAGTAGAAAATATTAATCGGGACTTATTCAATTATAATTTGATTTATTGTATTATAAATGATAACATATTGTTATTTTAATTGATAATAAATCTAAACTTGTAAAAATGCTACCAATTTTAATATTAATTTTTTGGAAAAATGCATAATATGTCATATTTATCTTAATTGTGCATTATTTTTACTATAATGAGAGCTTAAAGACTATCAAGTAAATAATAAACAATAGTTTAAATCAATAATGATAAGAAAATATAAATAATATTTATACGTATTTATATAATCAAATAATTAATAATCATCTACATCATATTATATTTGTTTGTATTATCTAATAATATTATTTATTATATAATCTATTTGATTATTTAAATTATCCTCATTGTAATTACTTAAAATAATATATTTATATAATTAAATATTATTTCGTGTTTAGGTTATAACATATTTCACATTATAATTGTATTAGATTTTAAAAGATATTATATATATATAGATATATATATATATATATATATATATATATATAGAGAGAGAGAGAGAGAGAGATGTGATCATATGTTACCTTACTCCCATATGTTATATGAGGCCTAATCTCAGCCCTTTATTTTTTTGATCTTGTGGTCCTTATTTTTTATGAAATTATAGATTTTACTTTTTATTTCCTTAATATTAATTCATTAAGGGTAATATGGTCATTTAGGAATATGATTAAAATAGATTTGAATAGAGTTTCTAAAACAGAATAAAACTCATGATTTGCTCCAGATTTTTCTTCGATCACCATCCTCTAAAGATTTTTTCTTCGCGTCGCCTCCTCGTTCTGATTCATCGCTGTTTTTCGGTTTTGAGATTTGTTGCTGTTTTTCGTCTTTGCTCGAGAATTATCATCAGTGTTCGTCGTCGCACGTGATTTGTTTACTGTTTGATTGGTCTGGTTGATTCTTCGCACGCCGAGAATTGTTGTCCCTGGGTTTCGATCATTGATTGTAATCTGCCTTCATTCGTCGACACTTTCAAAGCAAATTGTGAATTCAATTATCTTACAATCATGAACACAAGTGATGAAGGTTTGATTTTTTATAATTCAGTTTAAAAAACAGAGTTGTTCTTCACGTTAGTTCGTTGTTGTTTTTTTTTTACGTTGATTATGCAATTGTTGTTTTGTGTTAATAGGACTTTTTAGTATAAGATTTCATGTTATTACTGCCATGTGATGTTCATTTTCACAGTTTTTATTTAAATTGGACAGTTAATCGTGGATGTTTCATGTTGCATGGTTCATGTAGATGCAGATGTAATTAATGTATATGGCGCATTAAACTAATTTAGTGATACATTGTTTAGTATTTAAGTTTTACATTATGTTTGTATATGTTATTACTGTATTATAATATTACATTGATATAGGTTTCTTTGTTACATTATCTTACATGTTTATGCTACATTGCTTGATATAACATTTTATTCAATTTGTGTTTTTTGTAGTTCTTTTTGTCCCTGTTTGCGAGAAGTCCTTGAAACCGTATAAGGGACAAAGTTTTCGCACATTAGATGAAGGTGTGGAATTTTATAAACTATATGCTACAACAGTTGGTTTTGAAATAAGAATGTCAAGTGCAAAGAAAGTTGGTGATCTTTATACATGGAGGCATGTAGTTTGCAGTCGAGAGGGAGAAACGTTTGTTGTTTCAAATAGTGAGTTTGGATTTGCACCTGATTACCATCCTAATTGTCGGAGACGTGTTAGTAATAGATGTGGTTGCAAAGCAAAAATAGTTTTTAAATATGTTGCATACCTTGGTTATGTGGTTCATCTCTTTATTGAAGCTCACAATCATGAACTTGTAGAAATCGAGGATATAAAGTTCATGAAAGTGAATCGTAGTCTTGATATTACACATCAAACTTTCATTTTGGATTGCGCTAAGGCAAATATTGGTCCGACGGCTTCTAAAAAATTACTAGCTGAACTTATGGGGTGTAATGATGCTGTGTGGTGTTCTATTATGGAGGTGCGCAATTTCTCACGTGATATGAAAGCCTTTGTTGAGGGATGCGATGCTCAAATGCTATTGAATGAAATGAAGAAAAAAAAAAGAGATGTGTGATTCGTTTACTTTTGATTTTGAGACTGATGCAGTGTTGGGATTGTATACTGAAAGCATATATGATTAAGTGTTTCGTACA
>JAPKLW010000467.1:0-57288 GCA_026898455.1 Plectranthus barbatus
ATCATGTTAGTTTGGTGCAACCCGTTCCTAATAACGTGGTAATAAAGTGGCGAGTCAGCATTGTTACCGTGGTGAAGGTTAAAACAATGTTTTATTAATTAATTATGTTCTGGGTTGAACAAGGAATGATTAATTAATAAAGAGGGCCCACTTTATTATTTGCATCTGATCCCTGGTCTGGCCCATTAACTGCTCAGAGCCCATTAGGGTTAGGGTTTCTCAAAACCCTAACACTATAAATAGGCCTTCTCTCTATCAGATCATTAGTAGTCAACTGAGTGAAAACTAGGGTTTTCAGTATATTTTGAGAGAGAGGGCGGCGGCTATCTGTAGGGAGAAACTGATCGACTTCTCCAGATCTCAGATCCAACTTGGTGGATAATCCTCACCAGATTTCCAAGGAGCAAGGGAACAGATCAGAAGATCAGATCTCTAGGAACAACCGTCCACGCCGGCGTCCAAGATCCAGTCCAAGATCCAGATCTATTTCATCGTTGTTATTCTCCGATCTGTCCTGTAGATCAAACGGTGAAATCAGGTATTCTCTAGATCCATCCTATGCAATTAATTTTGTAGGAGCATGCATAGGATTCACATGGTTTATTTAATTGAAATTTATTCCTGGTATCCTAAGAACGATCATTGGCAAGAAATTCATAATGGCAACTCGTGTTGTCCATCGTAGACTCAAACCCTACAGGTAGGGTGGAGGATCTGCAAAGACTATAGGAAGCTAAACGATGCAACCAAAAAAGACCATTTTCCCCTGCCATTTCTTAATCGGATGTTAGATAAATTAGCTGGGCAGGAGTATTATTGCTTCCTTGATGGGTATTTGGGTTATCATCAGATTGCAATTGCTCCAGAGCACCATAGCTTACCCACCTTTACCTGCCCTTATGGAATATTTGCTTTCAGGAGGATGCCTTTGGGCTATCTAATGCTCCAGCAACCTTTCAGCGTTGTATGCTTGCCATATTTTCAAAGATGATAGATAATGGGTTTGAAATCTTCATGGATGACTTCTCAGTATTTAGGGAAGACTTTGTTGCATGCATAAGGAATCTGGACAAAGTCCTAAAGCTTTGTGAGAAATCTCAGTTGGTTCTCAATTGGGAAAAATGCTGCTTCATGGTGCAGCAGGGAATTGTCTTGGGACATAACATTTCAAAGGTTGGAATGGAAGTCGACCCTACTAAGATTGAAGTTATAGACAAGATGGCCATACCAAATTCAGTAAATGTAGTAAGAAGCTTCCTCGGGCATGCAAGTTTTTACAAGAGGTTCATAAAATATTTCTCTAAAATTGCTAATCCCCTATCTGAGTTACTTGAGAAAGACAGGAAGTTTGAATTTTCCGAACAATGCGAGGAAGCATTTCTGAAGCTGAGGATTGCACTTGTTTCTGCACTTGTGATGCAGCCTCTAGATTGGAATTCTCCATTCGAACTGATGTGTAATGCTAGCAATTATGATTTGGGAGTTTCTTTGGGACAGAGAAAAGATAAGATCTTCAGAGTGATCTACTATTCAAGTAAAACACTTGATGAAGCTCAAAGGAACTATACAACTCCTGAGAAGGAGTTGTTGGCTGTAATTTTTGCTTTTGATATGTTCAGGTCTTACCTTGTAGGATCCAAGGTCATTGTATATATATAGCATTCTGCAATAAAATGTCTGATGGCAAAGAAGGAAGCCCAACCAAGGCTCATAAGGTGGATACTGTTATTGCAAGTGTTTGACATGGAAATTAAAGACAAAAAGGGGACAGAGAATCAAGTAGCAGACCATCTCTCAAGATTAGAAAACCTGTATGGAGAAGTTGCTAACGAGCAGGTTAATGATGAATTCCGTGATGAGCAATTGATTAGCTGTGCAGAGGAAGCTCCATGGTATGCAGACATAGCAAATATTGGCAATTGGAAGGATACCCTATGGTGTGTATGGTCAACAATTGAAGAGGTTCCTTCATGACACAAAGTATTACTATTGGGATGATCCGGTCTTGTATAAATTGGGATCATATAAGATCTTCAGAGGAAGTGTACTGTTGGGCCAAAAAACGATTAGGATAGAAAAGTTAGGTCCAGGCCCATTAAGAGTGGCAACGGCCCGGAATATAGCCTCTAAACAGGCTCAACGGCTTCAACAGTAACAACCTCGATTAAGCCAAAGGATAGACATACGAGACACAAGCTCCAGTATCCAGCCAAGGCTACGACTGTCCAACCTCAGAACCGTTGCTCTCGAGAAGGTTCTACCATCGTGCACGACCCTAGCAGGAGGCACCAAACTCGGGAATACACTGGAATCGGAAGGAAGTTGAAAGACTGCAGTTCAAAGCCACTTCCTCCCGATAAAATAGGAACCACCCCCTTTAGGATCTCGTACGACAGGTAAGGCTCTCCCGTCATCAAGCTCGAGGAGCCTCAACCAACTAACTCCGCTAAAAAGACGACAACGGCCATCACCAATAGCTCCCCCCCAAATGTCAGAACAACCGTCAAAAATTGTTAGGGTTGTAACCACCTCCCTTAATCTATAAAAGTGACGTGGATGGTTCATTTCTGACACGTTTTTTGAGAGGCATAGTGGCACGAGCACACAGGAGCATGAATTACTTAGCTTACTGCATCAAAATTGTAGTCACGGCTGGTATCCAATATTTCATTTTCATCATCATCGGTTACATTCTATTTCGATTTGCTTTAAGTCCCAAGGGTCCCAATTTCAACACAAATCGAACCTCAATAGTTTGGCGCCCACCATGGGGCCTTTAGAACGTAACCTCGTTTGTTTTGCAGGATATGGCCGACGAACGAGCACGAGAGGTGAGCTATGATTCAGAAAATCCACGTGAGCGTGGTCCCGAGCCCCAAGAGAATGCACTCCAGAATCTCCTACTGGGGATGGAACAAAACTGCACGACGCAACTAGCATTAAGCTTTCCGCCGCCACATCTGTCTTCCATGAACGATCCTACCGTGGCCCAGCTTATGAACCAAGTCTGTGATGCGCAATAGGAGATCGCCTGAGTCAACCTTCAGATGGAGCAGATGACGAGCGCACACCGCGAGCTGATCGAGGAAAAACAACATCTTCGGGCTGTGAGACCCGTTGTCAACCCTCAACCATGAGTCACAGCCCCCGAAAGTTCAACGCATTGCACCCCAGTAACTCCTCAGAATCTAAACGTAGAATTTGAGCTCAACACCAGTGGGCGAGGGAAGCCTGTACCGCCCAACACCGGGGGAGAACTTCGGACAGGGGCTGGTGAAGAGAGACCGCTTGCGTCTGACCCAACGATGAGCGAGATACATAGTCACCTGAACTACTTCGAGTCACTTTTGGCTCGCATTCCCGGCATGCCTCCGCCGGAAACAAATATTGCAAGAGAAAGCTATGCAGACTCACCATTTGCTCCCGGCATAGCCAATGTGGAAATCTCCGCGAGTTTTGTTCCACCAAACTTCGTCCCATACGATGGAACCACAGATCCCGAGAACCATATCGCGATCTACAAGCAAAAAATGTTCGCAGTGTCTATCCCGACAGAGGAGCGCGAAGCTTGCATGTGCAAGAACTTCGGATCCATTCTGACGGGCCCTGCATTGGAGTGGTTCGTAAGTCTGCCTCGAGGATGCATCTCCACCTTCGCAGAACTCCACCAATTGTTTAGAAGGCAGTACGCAAGCAGCAGAAAGCTGGAGAAGCACCCAGACAAGCTTTACGCCATCATCCAGAAGCCACGGGAGCCTTTGTGGTCGTACGTAGCGCGATTCAAAAAGGAGTTGGTCAACATCCCCAACTGTCCCCAGACTACCGCGATCAGGGCTTTCCGGAAGGGGTTGGATGTAGATTCTGATCTCTACAAGGAGCTAACCTTTTACCCCTGTCAGACCCTCGATGACGCACAAAATAAGACTAGGGCTTGCATTAAATGGGAGGAAGATGAGCCATACAGGATCTCACGAAGGAGCGCCTTGTGCGCCCCTGGGCGAGCGACAAGGGATGAGAAATCCGACTCCTACGATAAAAGGGATACGAGGCCGCACCCGTACACTCAGACGCCGAGAAGCACCACTCCTTATGTTCCTGATTACACCTTGAGTATTGCGCCCGCTGATCTAGTAAACAACATACTGAAACAGATGCCTGGGACTGTAAGGTGGCCACCAAGGATGGCAACAGACCCCACCCCGAGATGCCAAGAAATTCTGCGAATTCCACAACGACCAAAGGCATCGCACGGAGGAATGCCGGGCACTCTGGATCGAAGTAATGGAACTTCTTAAGAAGGGCCTTTTAATGGAGTACCTATTCCCGAAGAGCAAGAAGACATGGACCCGTGGGAAGATGAACCCTGGGAAGAAGCCCGACGAGGGTAAGGCACCAACCTCCCCTACCACCGAAAAGACCGTCCACTTCATCACCGGAGGGTCAGAACTGAGCGGCATCAACCGCAGCTCTACCAAGGGAGCTTGTCGAGCCGCTAGAAATATGGAAAGAATTCCGTGCAAAAACCCGGAACTCGAAGTCATCGAGTTCACCAGCGAGGAGTCGCCGGGGATCCACCACCCACATCACAACGCTCTGGTCATTTCCCGACCTATCTCCAATTGTCACGTTCGCCGAATACTAGTGGATAACGGCAGCTCAGCAAACGTGTTTTTTTTATCAATCCTTCAAAGAAATGGGCATCCCTGATTCTAGGATGTATACAACATAATCCAACTAACAGGGTTCAGTGGCGAGAAGAGAAATACCTTGGGAGATGTGCGACTACCTGTGTACTGTGGAGGCGAGAACCTGGATCGAACTTTCCAGGTCGTTGATGCTCCCTCGGCTTACAATGCCATCCTCGGGCGACCCTGGTTGCACGAACTCCAGGCCATCCCGTCCACCTACCACCGAGTGGTGAAATTCCCTACCAGATGGGGAGTGCACACCATTCATGGAGAGCGAACCGCTTCTCGCGAGTGCTATTACACTAGTCTCAAAGCGGTGAATAGCATCGAGGGGTCCTTTAAGACCTCACCACCCGAAGAACTAGAGGAGGTGCTTTTTGATGAGCACAACCCAACAAAAACCACCTTCGTAGGCACTGAACTCGCTCCGGCAGTAAGGACGGAACTCCTGCAGTTCCTGCGGTCCCAATTACAGGCATTCGCTTGGTCACACAAGGACATGACCGGAATAGATCCTGAGGTAATGACTCACCTGCTTCAGGTCGACCCACGCCAAAAACCAATCCAGCAAAGGCGCCGGAGGTTCGCCCCCAAAAAGAATCTGGCCATAAACGAGGACATTGATAAACTCCTGAGCATTGGGTTGGTAAGGGAAGTTAAATACCCCACTTGGCTAGCCAACGTAGTGATGGTAAAGAAGAAGAACGGCATGAACCGGGTGTGCATTGACTTCATCGATCTCAATATGGCTTGTCCTAAAGATCCATACCCGCTACCCCCACATTGACAACATCGTGAACGCGATCGCAGGACACGAACTCCTAAGCTTTATGGACGCTTTCTCCAGGTACAACAAAATTCAGATGCACCCGGAAGACCAGGAGAAGACGGCCTTCATGACCAACAAAGGAATCTACTATTCCAAGGTAATGCCCTTTGGCCTAAAGAACGCAGGTTCGACATATCAAAGGCTTGTCAACAAAATGTTCGAGCACCTCATAGGCTAAGCCATGGAAGTTTACATCGATGACATGCTCGTCAAGTCCTTACGAGCTGGAGAGCACGTGAAGCACCTCCGCGAGGCCTTCCAGACCCTTGAGAAGTTCAACATGAAGCTAAACCCCGCTAAATGCGCATTTAGGGTAGCTTCCGGTAAGTTCCTCGGCTACTTGGTCACGAAGAGAAAAATCGAGGTGGATCCGAGCCAAATCAAGGTGATCCATCTCCTCCCACATCCTCAGAATCCTAAGGAAGTTCAAAGGCCAACCGGCCGACTTGCGGCCCTTAGTAGATTCGAGGCCAAGTATTCCGAGAAAACACAATCATTCTTCCAGACTCTAAAGAAGGGAAGTAAGTTCGAGTGGACCGAGGAGTGTGCTAAGGCTTTGGAAGAATTAAAGCACTACTTAACCAGTTCCCCGATCTTATCCAAGCCAGAGATAGGGGAAACACTCCTGCTCTGCCTGTCGGTCTCCGAGAAGGCTGTAGGATCAGTCCTCGTACGCGAGGAGGGGACCAGGCAGCACCCCATCCATTATGCCAGCAAAGCCCTTCTCGATCCAGAATCTCTATACACCGCCCTGGAGAAACTGACACTCTTATTAGTAAATTTAGCCCGGAAACTCAAACTTTACTTGGAATCACACCCCATCAAAGTAGTGACCGCTTACCCCCTTCTAACAGTATTTTCGAAGCCAAACTTATTCGGTCGTTTACTCAAATGGGCGGTGGAATTAGGAGGATACGACATCGAGTACGAATCAAGTACGGCAATAAAATCGCAAGTACTCACAGACTTCGTAGCAGAATTCACCACCAATCTCCAAATTCAAGCAGAGAAAGAAGTGGCTCATCTGAGTCGAGAGGATCAATCCTAAGATCCCTGGGTCCTGTACGTAGATGGAGCCAGCAACATCTATGGCAACGGTGCGGGGCTGCTCCTGACCAGCCCTTGGTGAGAAACCTTCCAAAGAGCCGTGTGACTAGCTTTTGACGCAACTAATAACGAGGCTGAGTACGAAGCCCTCCTCCGAGGAGCCCTCCTAGCCAAGGAGGTAGGGGCTAGGAAGCTGGAAGTCTTTAGCGATTCCCAGCTGGTGGTCGACCAAATTAATGGGGAATACCAGGTCAAGGAACCCCGACTACTCTGTTATCACGAAGAGGTCAAACTGCTCAGAGTGTCCTTTGATGCCTTTGATGTCAAGTACGTAGCAAAAGAGGAAAACTGCGTGGCTGATGCCTTGGTCGGCCTAGCCACCGCACTCACAACCCCGATCCAAAAGTTGGTCCCTGTCACGTGGGTCGAGCAACCGATAGGCACCAACAGGGCCAGAGTCACGCCCATAAGCGCAGATCCTGAATCCTCCTGGATGGTCCCAATATCTGCGTTCATACGGGATGGGACCAAGCCCACCGAAAGGAACAAAGCCGTAAGGCTGGAGCGATAGGCTACATGGTACTCCATCAACGACACCCTTTACCGAAGATCCCTCGAAGGGCCCCTCCTCTGTTGCATCGTTGAGCCCGAAATTACTCAAGTCTTACACGAGATACACAAAGGCGACTGTGGCAAACATTCAGGAGGATGATCTCTGGCGCATAAAGTAATATCTGCCGATTTCTACTGGCCTACCTTACGCCACGATGCCAGGGAATTTGCTAAAAGATGCTATCGTTGCCAGAGGTTCGAAGCGACCTCCCACATCAGCACCGAACCACTACACGCCACCATCACCTCTTGGCCCTTCGTGTCCTGGGGAATGGACATTGTAGGCAAACTACCCAAGGGCACGGCCCAAAAAGTGTACATCCTCATAGCTACTGACTATTTCACCAAGTGAGTGGAAGCAGAGGCCCTCAGAAACATGGGAGAGGTAGAAGTCATAAAATTCTTATGGGCACACATTCTATGCAGGTTAGGGGTCCCGAAGGAAATACGAACAGACAACGAAGCTCAGTTCACGAGCAGCAAGGTCAAAGCATTCTGCGACAAATTTGAAATCAAGCTCGTGTTCTCCATGCCAAGATACCCCGAGGCAAATGGTCTGGCCGAGTCCACCAACAAGACCCTCCTCAATACTCTAAAAAAGAAGCTAGAAGACGACAAATCCCGGTGGGTAGAAGAATTACCAGGGTTCTTATGGTCCTACCGGACGACACCACGAACAGCGATAGGGGCTACTCCCTTCTCCTTAGCCTATGGGGAGGAGGTCGTGATCCCTATAGAGACGCAATTGGGAAGTCCAAGAGTTGAATTCTGCCAGCTAATCAACAACAATCACAACCTCATGGTGGGACGCGAGCTGGTTGACGAAGTGAGAGACGAGGCCTACGCCCGAATGGCCTAAAGACAACAACATGTGGAAAGATTCTTCAACAAAAGGTTGCGGTTAAGGACCCTCCACGAAGGCGACTTAGTACCGAGAAGGGTTTTCCAAAATACCAAGGAGGACAAAGTAGGGAAACTCGCCCCACAGTGGGAAGGACCATACGTTGTCGTCGGAATATCAGGACGAGGGGCTTACAGCCTCGTAGATCAAGAGGGAAGCCCCGTGTGCAACAACTAGAACATCAAGCATTTAAAGCGATACTATCATTAGTGTCGTCCCTGGGTCCTTCACGAAGGACCCAACAGATATGTCCTTCTTTATTTTACTTCACGTTACCATATTTATTTTGATTTTGCTTATATCTTAATATCGTTCTATCTTGCTTTATCTCACAATAAGTGCCATTGTGTTGTCATCTGTTTCCATTTCAATGAATGCAATTATCCGCTTTTATAAGTTTTATTTCTTTCGTCATTTGTTTTACATCATTACATTCGTTCGTTACTTTACTTTCCCTCGTTTAACTCTCAATATCAGATACTAACTTGAGCATCGGAGGGGCGATGCCGCGTGCATTGCCCACACTCACGACTCTCTCCTATTCTATCTATGGAAAACGTATTTCAGTGAAAATAAGCAGAAGCATAATACGATGCATGCCGAAGCGACGACAAACATCTATTCCCATAAAAGGCCACCCTTCTTCACCTACCAGCGAAGGGTGGCCACCATTCACACGATCAACAAAAACAACCAAAATAAAGCAAGTTTGGCAAACATCCATCACAAAGAGCATTTAAAAGTTCAACCGAAAGTTAAAGTTTGTTTTCGGAAGGGATTCAGACAGCAGCAGACTTGGAGGGCTCGTTGGGGTCGGGCTGTGGGCCAAGTTTCTCCCCGCAATGCAGTTTGTCGGTTTCAGCAATCGGACAGGGAGTCTCCATAATAGGGGTCCGATTAAGCTCACCTTGATCATCCACCCTCGGCCTTGGAGATGGCTCCTTATGGTCAACAACTTCCTCCAGCTCGTTCGAGAAGCCCAAGTTCAGGTTGGGATACTTTAGGGCGATTCAATCGCAAACCTCGTCGGTCGCTTGCCCCACCATCATCGGCAGAAGCAACGAAATTCTGACCGACACCAAGATGCTAAATATCAACACGCAAAAATGTACCTCATAGGTTTCACTGAAATACTCGGACATGACGATGGTGGAATTGTCGAGTCCCTCTCCCCGCTTGAGCCGGGCAATCTCATCATCGAGATCCCTCAGCTCCTACCTGAAGTTGATGTCTTGGGCTTGGAGCTCCTCTTGCGCTGACCCCAACTGAGCCGTCAGGGTGCAAATCTCCCTGCGAAGAGAATCAACCTCTGCAGTGGCGCATGTGAACTCCTTCTTTAGCTTGGACGAGCCCTTCCTGGCCTTTTCCAACTCCAGTTGGCAACGATGCACATACTCCTGAGCGCCTGCCAACTCCTCCTCTAGCCCTTGGACCTTCTCCACAAGCTCCAGAACACGAGGCCCCTCCATCTTAACCCTAGCAAGCTCTTTTACCTGATCCTCCACGTGGATAGCAACCTCATTGTGGAACTCCAGAAGGTCCATCACACCCTACAACGCAACAATGCAAACAATAATTAACCAATCCCAAAAGACCACAAAATAACGAAGTTAATCCTTACCTCTAGGACCTTCTGATCCACATCAGCTACCCTCTAGAAAGCTTGCCCTAGGGATATGTCCGGGGGAACTGCAGCACCGGTGAGAAGCCGCCTCGCCCTCGAAACAAAAGCCTTCACCACAGCGGCACAAACCTGTAGGAGAGGGGGAGGAGGAGGCTGAACCTTCGACCTGTCAGCATCCTAGTCACGGGAGTCCTTGTGTGCGCCCTCTTTAGCCGTCCTCCTCCTCTCGTGACGCTGATCGCGGTCGTCCTCCACCAGAGTCACCACGCACTCGTCCTTCTTGCGAGATTCCTCTTGACTGCGCACGAATGACTGCCTCTCCTTGTGCTCAGTAGTCGCTCTCTTAGGCAAAGGAGAATCGGCCTGCCAACCCGAAGATGGCCGCTTCCTCTCTGACTGCCATGCCTCTGCCTTTGCCCTTTTCTTCACCTTTAGTGCCTCCGCGAGCGCTGTCGTAGTCGACTTGACCACCCTCCTCATTTTTGCCGGCAAGTCCTCTATTCTCCCATCCACATACCGTATGCAACCAGCAGAAATGCACCTCCCCACTCTCAACTCCTTCCACGAAGTCACGTCTGCTGCGTATACCTTGTTCACTCTCTGCAGCCTACCTTTGTGAGCTCGATTCTCTTCAAACCTGCAAACACAACCACAGATCATTAAAACTCTAGGCGTTCCCAGTCAAAATAAGAGATAGCCTAAGAGGCAAGAACCAACTCAGGGTATCATCCTCGATCGGGGTAAACTCAGGACTCCTTACATCCATCTCCAGGTAGAACAATCGGCTCCACCACCGTGAAGAATTATCCGGCGCATCCATGACCAAGGGAGGCCTATCTCCAGTCCATCGAGTAGCATAATAGTACCCCGGTCGGTAAGGATTGAGGCGATAAAGATAGTGCCACTCACAAACGGAGGGCAAACCGAGTCCTTTATCCATAAAAATCAGAAACGTCCCCACAAGATGACACCAAGTGACGGGTGACAAATTAAAAGGATACCGCCCGTAGGAATTCAGCACGTTGCTGAAGAACGGATGAAGAGGAAGATCCACCCCCTTCTCTATAATAGGCAGATAGAATGCCAAGAAACCCCTTGGCGGTGAAAAATACCGCTCATCAACCAAAGGAAGATGGTACCCAGGAGGAACTCTAGCCGACTCCATCAACATTTCTACCAACTGACCCACAGACACCGAGGAAACCACATCACTCACCTGGTCCCTCTTTTGTTTTACTTGCTTCCGAGTACGAGACCTAGCAGAGTGTACTGGTGGTTCACCACCGGAGGAAGACGACACTTCGACTATAGGCTGCCTAGAGGGGGAACCCTCAACTACATCCATATCTACCTCTGGAGTACCCCTACCCAGAGACATGGAACCAACCTCCTCCGAGGAAGATGGGTGGACGGAAGAAGATTCATATTCTCGGGCCGGGGAACTACTACCCTTGTTCTGATAATCAGATCATGAAGACATTGAAAAAAAACCCAAACTAGAAACCCTAAGAAGATTGACACGCGAACCCTACTACAAAGACGAACACAAGAACACGCACTTACGGAGAATAACTTAAGATGATCGGAAAAGATGGAAGGCCACTGACCTTAAATTGGAAAATTAAAAGCAGGAAAGAGGATCACAACCGCCGCGGAAAATGCCCATGAGAAGAAAATGAAAGCTCAAGCGAATTATGAGGAAGGAGGTGATGTGACATTTTTTTGCAGGCGACAGTTCATCTCCCAAAGCCACCTACGTAAATGCCCCTAAACTTCCGCTTAATTACAGTTACGCCCCTACAACGTGGCGGGATGAGCGAACCGTTCCCGCGCACGATTTTTGAAAATCCAACCCAGAGCCTTATGCGATACGGCAAAATACGAATCCTATAAGGTTCCTCACCTCCTAAGGGACCAACGGATCTTACGATCTATCTGAAACAAAATAAAAACTTCCAGCAAGAAGTTCCCAACGGGGACGCACAGAGCGTTGTACTTGAGAGCTTAACTCTCATAAAGCGGGAGGTCCTACAGGATATCCCCCACCTAACTTGTGGTTCCAGACCCTCGAATCCAGCCTGCAAGTCAAGTCCCACAGGACTACTTGCACTTCCACGTAAAATTCTCGAAAAGGGACTTTTTGATCATCGAGTCCAACTTCGGGTTACCAACATTCCGAAGGAGATAGGGACCTTACGAGGACCCCTCTTGGGCTCCTGATGCCTCCTTACGAGGAGCTCGGAACTTCTCCGCTTTGGGCACTACCATGAAAAGGGTATGACCCTACTATTCGACCTAGGGATCTCTCCAAACCACTCGACCCCAAACCCATAGAGGCTATTGTTGGGCCTAAAATGATTGGGCTAGAAAAGTCAGGTCCAGGCCCATTAAGAATGGAAACGGCCCGAAATATAGCATCTAAACAGGCTCAACGGCTTCAATAGTAACAACCTCGATTAAGTCCAAGGATAGACATACAAGACACAAGCTCTAGTATCCAGCCAAGGCTAAGACTGCCCAACCTCGGAACTCGGCTCTCGAGAAGGTCCTACCATCGTGCACGACCCTAGCAGGAGGCGCCAAACTCGGGAATATGCTGAAATCGGAAGGAAGTTGAAAGACTGCAGTTCAAAGCCACTTTCGCCCGATATAATAGGAACCACCCCTGAGAATCTCGCACGACAAGTAACGCTCTCCCATCATGGAGCTCGAGGCGCCTCAACCAACTAACTCCACTAAAAAGACGCCAACGACCATCACCAACGGCTCCCCCCCAAATGTCAGAACAACCGTCGAAAATTGTTAGGGTTGTAACCACCTCCCTTAATCTAAAAAAGGGATGTGGATGGTTCATTTTTGACACATTTTTCTAGAGGCAAAGAGGCACGAGCACACAGGAGCACAGATTACTTAGCTTACCGCATCAAAATTGTAGTCAGGGCTGGTATCCAATATTTCATTTTCATCATCGTCGGTTACATTCTATTTTAATTTGCACTAAATTCGAAGGGTCCCAATTTCAACACATATCAAACCTTAACATGTACCAAAATAGGATATGCACTCAATTTTGGGAGAATGCCATGCTGCAACATATGGAGAGCATTATGGTGGTCAAAGGACTGCAACAAAGGTTCTTCAATCTAGATTCTTTTGGCCTACAGTATACAAGGATGTTTACTCATTTGATAAGAATTTTGATTGATGTCAGAGAGTTGGGATCGGGCCAGAAATGCAATGCCATTAAACAATATCATTGAGGTGGAATTGTTTAATGTTTGGGGAATGGATTTTATGAGGCTATTTCCAGTTTCTTTTGGAAATAAGTACATATTGTTGGCAGTGGATTATGTGTCCAGGTGGGTTGAGGCATGTACTTGTACCCATAATGATTCAGCTACAGTCTTCAAGTTCCTTCACAAGAACATCTTCACAAGGTTTGGTACACCGAGGGCTATAATCAGTCATCCACAAAAGTTTTTCAGCAATGCTATCTAAGTACAATGTCACTCAGAGGGTGTCTACAACTTATCACCCTCAGACCAATGGATTAGCCGAACTTTCAAACAGAGAGTTGAAGAGTACGTTGGAAAAGTGGTGAATGTCATGAGGAAGGATTGGTCTAAACATCTAGATGACTTGTTGTTGGCTTATAGAACTGCTAATAAGACCCCATTGGGAATGTCTCCTCATAGATTGATCTTTGGAAAAGCCTACCATTTACCCTAAGAATTGGAGCACAAGGCTTATTGGGAAACCAGAAAACTGAATCTTGATCCTAAAACTAGTGGTGCAAAAATATTGCTACAGTTGAATGAATTGGATGAATTGAGATTTCAGTCTTATGAAAATGTCAAATTGTACAAAGAGAGAGTTAAAAAATGGCATGACAAAAAACTTGAAGAGGGTTAGAAGGTGCTGCTGTTTATTTCTAGATTGACGTTGTTCCCTGGGAAACTTAAATCTCGTTGGTCAGGACCTTTTACAGTGGTTAAAGTGTATCCACACGGAGCTGTGGATCTCAAGGATGACAACATAGCAGACACATTTAAAGTCAATGGAGCACGAGTGAAACATTATTTTTGTGGAAGCATAGAAATAGAGAAGGCTTCCATTCAAATGGAAGAACCTTGAAGTAGAGAGTCGTGGACAGGTGGAAGGCTTAATTGATAATGATATCTTGGTCCAGGGAGCAAGTTAAGTTTATTTTCACTTCTTCTGTTAATTTCCTTTGTTAATATTAGCCTAGTTAATTTGTTTCTTATGTTATAGCCTGTCAATAGCATGCTTCGTAGTTTTGAGTAAAAGTTTCTACATTTGGTTGAATTTTAAATTTATGTTTCATGTTTTAAATTTGATTTTAGATAAGTTAACAAGGTAATTTGGTAGATCAAGGAAAATTACCTTTCGAATCGAATACAGTGACTTTTGTAGAAAAGCTACGTGGAAGGCAATTACCTGTTGAAGAAAACTGTCGGCTGACGTAGGAGGTAGAAACTTACCTTTTCGCAGATGGTTAGTGGTGGTTATTAATTCAAAATTCTGCATTGTGTCTGATCAATTGAAATCAAATAGTCTTTGCCTTTTACAATATTTAAACAACCCTTTGAAGTTATTTTTGAACTCATAATTTTATACGTTGTTCGGCATTCGTGAGAAAGAGAGTCTACAAAGATAGAAAGAAATTTTTATCAAAAGGTGAAGTGTGTCGAAAAATCTGTAAGTATTCACTCTCCCCTTCATTTTTTTTGGCGTTTGAGTTGAGACTTCTGGAGTAAACATGGATGCATGCTCAATTAACGATAACAAAAATTTCTGATTTTCTAATTTCTATGATGATTCCTTGAAGCGTTGAATTTTTCTTTAAAATCATGTCTGGACAATATTTAAGTGTGAAATATTTGGGTAATTGATTTCTAGGACAAAAGCAAGTTATGCGACACATATGTGAGGGTTTGGTATTTTTGTTTGTTGTGGGGGTGTAAAAACTTTTGATTCGTGTGAAAGAAATAACTACCATCAATAAAATTCTTGAATCTGTGAATGAAATTTTCTGTGTATTTTGATAGAGTATAAAGATAAGGGGAGAATAATCTCATAGCCGAAACAACTCATGTGCGAGAATTGTTGGTTTGAAGTAGTGTTGATTTGTTGGTCATGTTCTTTTTATTAGAAAAATCTGCAGAAATACCAACCATTGAAACTAATTAGCAAAAAGAAGGCTAGGAATGAAGGATGAAGATTCTAAACCGAGCCCAAAGAAAGGAAAGCGAGAGAAGCCAAAAGCAAACCCCAGGAAGGAGGTTTCTAAGGCCAAAACAATAAAAGTAACTAACCCATTGCGAAGGTCTAACCATACTTCCTTAGCCACAATGGCCCATGGTAATGCACGACTTCTAAAGACAAGTGAGGAAAACCCTATTGAAATTCAGGAGAAAGTATCACCTTTGTCCAAGAAGGGTAATCAAACTGGGAAGAGTCAAAAGGGAAAGAAGGATCCCTTGTTGAAATTGGTTGATACAGCAGAGCAAGTTGCTGCTGAGGACAAAGTGAAGGAGGATGTCAGTACGAAGAAACCTACATCCTCCACATCTGATTCAAAGAAGGATAAACCAACTTCAACCAAGGTGGTGCCAGCAAAACCAGCGCATAAATATCAATCTGGGAAAGGAACTGTTAAATCAAAAGAGATTAGACAAAAAAAGGTAGAAGATAAAGAGAATTCTGAGGAGGAAGGGTCTAAAGAAGAAGTAAGTGTAGAGGAACCCGAGGAAGAATATGAGAATGAAAGTGGGGAGGAAGAGCAAGCTTCAGAAGATGGAGCTGAGCAAGAAACAAAACTAGAAGCAGAGGATGAGTCTGAAGAAGAAGGTAATACTTCAGCATCTGAAGAGCATGAGTTCGAGGAAGAACCAAAAGAGGAGATAGAGACACAAAGTGAGGAACCAACGGAAGAGGAAGACAAGTCTGCCCGAGAAGGGAAAGAAACAAAGAAGCCAAAGAAATAATCTAAGAAGATAAAAAGAAAGGATGAAGCTCCAGTTATTGAACAGGAAGAAGTGCCTAAAGATCCAAAGACCGGAAGGCGAATCAAGACTGTTATTGTGAAAGAATCAGACAAAGCAACTAAGTAGAAGAAAGAAGTCGGACCTAGCAAGAAGGAGCAGGTAAAGAAAGGAAATATCTATATGATAGAAGAAAAAGAGCTCACTGCAGAAGAAATAGATAATCTGCCAAAGTTTTCATCTGCAATCCATAAAGAAAGGATGCAGGTAATGGGAAATCGACAGTTGCTGATAGAAAGGGGTTTTAAGAACATGAAGACTCTGCCAGAGACTCTGGTTAAACATATTGAGCAGCTGGGATGGGAAAACTTTGTTGTCCCACCGCCACCTCTAGTTGTTGCCCTTGTGAGGGAGTTTTATGCGAATTGTGAGCAGTCTACAACCGAGGAGTATGAGCTAATTTCAAGAGTGAGAGGAAAGGAAGTGAGGATCAATCCCAATGTTCAATTGTGAGCATGTGATTTATGGTACTCATCCTCCAGAACCTGATGAATTCATGGACATTTACTTGGCACCTTCCGAAGAACAGTAGGATGAGGCCCTGCATGTAGGGGAATGCCGAGAGTCAAATGGAATGATGAAGCCAAAGATAACAAGTACATGTTGTCCAAATTTTTGCATGTTGAAGCAAACCTCTGGCTCTGATTTCTTAAGAATAGAATTAGCTCGATGACTCATAACACAAATATCATTAAGAATAGAATCCTCATGGTGGCAGCCATTTTGAAGGGAGACTCGATCGATATTGCTTTGTTCATGACCGATGCAATTGGGTTCTAGGAAACCAAAAGGCAAGGACCTCTATTCTTCCCTTCACTGATCTCAGAGCTGTGTAAGAAGGGTGGAGTCCTATTCCATGCTGATGAGCCGCAAAGGGTTTTGAAGATTCATTTTAGTGTTGAGTATTTACGCAAACGACATGAGGCATCGCAGAGGAAGGATGGGATGGCACCACCTACAACTAACATTGATCCTTTGCAGAACTTGCAGGGTGAGATACAGGAGATAAAAGATCAACAAGTTGTGCTGCTAGAAGAGTTTGAAGGTCTTCAAATGATGGAGAGTTTGAGGGCAAGATGGAGAGCCACGTGTAGAGTGGAGATGCAACTGAAGCCGACTAGGTTGTAGATATTTGGGAAGGAGAAAAGGAAAATAGATAACATTATTAACAGGAGTGCGTGCGGGAGAAGAGTGAGCAAGGTGGAGTTCGTATGCAATTAAGGAAGAGGAATCAATGAACAAGGATCTTGGCTGAGTTATTTTGTGTTTTGCAAGTTATTTTCTGTTAGAAGATGGTTAGGAAGATGAACATGATAGCTATATTCTATTTTCCTATTTCGAATATTAACTAAAACCTTTATGCTTGGGTTGTTTACTAGTTCATCTATTTGAATATGTGTTAAAAGTAAGTTCTTGTTTCAAAAATCTGAGTTTGAGCATGGTTTTGATTTGTTTGATTCTTTGAGCACGACAGTGGAAAAGAAATTCTCAGTTAAAGATATCGAAAGGGGATTTAAGAAGAGGAAAACATGATAGACCTTGTTTCTTGTGTAGACATATGAGGGAATTTTGGTTTGTTGAGATACCTCTGCTCTGATTTATTGCATCTGAACACTAAATCTTACATACACATGTGAAGATTGATAGGAAGAGGCAGATCTAGTAGAGTGAGAGTTTGCTAGGCACTTTTGAGATGGTGCATAAACCATGCTCTAGCATATAGGATACTGGATGAACATAAGTTGACAACCCGAGTGTGTTTTCTCTCATTGTCAAATAGTATTTCTGAAGTTTACATGTTCATTGTTCGGGAAGAAAAGTTGATAATCATATTAGCTTTAATTGGTTTCATTTAATACTCGTACTAGCAATTTTAATTTAGAAATCATAACATAATCCCTAATTTACAAGCAATATTTTGTGCACGGCTTACTTTCACTCCCTTGGGTACGATATCTGGACTCTTGATCTATATTACTTGTTAGACTATGTGCACTTGCGTATTAGACTGTAACACATCACATCACACAACAACAACCATCTCTTAATATCCGACAATACTTTCACATAATTTCCAAATAGGAGGATATTGTGTACATATAGTGCATTAAACTCCACACTCCCACTGACATAGAGTTGGTACACGCAACTCTCATTCTCTAACTTTGGAAATCTATAGGAATTAATCACCTCATTAAATCGTAATTTCTATGACCGAGAAGCTTGCTTAAGTCCATACAAGTACTTTTTAAGACTCTAGACCAGATGTTATTCACCTCTCAGCACATAACCCTCGGGTTGGTGCACATTGCTCCTTGACCATCTTCAACGTAACCAATTTAGAAAAGTGGTTTTAACATATATTTATCAAATCTCGAGGTCCATATGTGCCACTATGGCAAGAAGAATCCAGATGGATTTGAGCATGACTACAGGTGAATAGGTTTCATCATAGTCAATGTCCTTCTTTTGACTATAAGCTTTTGCCACCAACCTAGCTTTGAAAGTCGTGATTCCTCCATCCGCTCCCTTCTTTCTCTATTTGCACTTTATAGCTCGAGAGCCATTAGAAAACACAGACCTCAAGTACGTTAGTGGATCCGAGTCATCATACCTGCTAACCTGGTCCAAGTCCAAAGACTCTCCCATGAATATGTACCTATTAGGTTAGAAGATGACTCTTCCATTTCTATAAGGCTTGGGCGTCACGTCATCAGCCGGTGCAGTTCCTTGTGGTTTTGCACATTACACCGACGAACGAGTAGGTGGTGTCGTGCCTTCCAGAGGTACATCCACACTCGCACGTGACTTTTCTTTAGGAAGTATATCATTTCCTTAGATTTATTGAAGGATCACATTACTCTATGACTTGTGGTTCCTCACATACTTGTCCTTCAAGAATCTAGCATTGGTGCTAACACCGATCCTTTGACTCTTTGGTAAGAAAGAGTAACCATCTTTTGTTTGTCGAGGATACCCTATGAAAATCATTATGTTTGACCTATATTCAAATTTATCACGTTCCTTATTTAGCACATGTTCTGGACAGTCTCACACTCATTGATGTTTTTAATGAAAAGAGGCCCACTTACTGCCTAAGACTGCTTTTTGGAGATCTTTTGATTTTATTTATAGAATCTTGCTAAGTGTTTTTAATTCTAAAGATTTCAATTGCACACAAATAATTTTTAAGTTACCATAAATTACGTTTTAATATATGTTAACATATTAAAATATGCTACCAAAATGCAAAAAATAATTTACAACATGAAAATTAACACATAAGCATGCTTCAAAGTAGTAAATAGTAAAACAATAAATTATTCTTACTTATTATCTACAACATGCTTAGAACGCAATTAATAGATCATACACCATACGCGAAAAAATAAAACAAACAAAAATGTCCCCGTGGCCCTAAAAAAAATTAAACATATTCTATTACATTATAGACCAAAATATAGATCTTCAAGTCTACAGGGTCTCCAGGTTTGAAATCTGATATTTAAAGGAACTGGGCTTTAGGGTTTGAGGTTTGCAAACTGGACCCAACATATCAAATTGCAAACTCTACGGTTTGTAACACAACATGCCACGAATCGCTGAACCGCCGCCTACGGCGTCGAGTGACACGTAGCATGCCAAGAAATGATGGTAGCGCAAACCTGCGCACGATGCATGTATATATGTGCTCATTGCAGCACTGCCACTCACGTTGTCCGCTGTTCGACATTGTTGGGATCTTTGTACGACATCGTCAAGTCCCCGCAGCCAACGCATAGCTTTGACCGTGTGGCACAAATCTTAGCTAGGGTTTTTGGCAACAACCAACAGCTGCCGTGCCACCTCCAGAAGTCACGTTGGCCACGCTCCTAGTTGTTGTCAGCCCCTATTCACCTACGTACACCATTGCCCACGAGCTGGACTAGTGGGTCACTATATGCCTCTCGGTCAACGGACCTAAGTGCGCTTCCTTCGGTCGTTTGCACCATCATCGGTGTGTGTTGCCTGTACATCCTGCCCACATGCTGTCTATCACACGTTGCCGCCTGCTCCTGCCTCTGTTCTTTGCATTCTCATGTTCCTCGATCATGCGAACAATTAAAGATTTGAAGTAAAATTCAAAAATAGATCTAATCTATCATATTAATTTTCCTATCCAATCTACTAACAATTTCTTTTGTGATTTATAAAATAATATAATCAAAACACGAATAAACCACGATAGATTAAATTATAGGTTGCCACGAGGAACTCAAAAAACTACAAAACCATCCATAGCAATAAAAATTAACCATGCATAAATCAAATAATTAGTTTACCAACAGAGCCATAAAACTGAACCGGGCTCTGATACTAATTGTAGGAATTATTTATGGGAACAAAATCATAGATCCATTAATCCAGACCGTTAATGAATGTCAAAATAATTATCATTCAATAAATAAATCCTATGCATGCTCCTATTTAATTTAATTGCAATGGGATTCATATTTACCTTAATCTTGTAGTCTCCGAATGTGGGCTGCATTAAATCTGAATCCAATTCCACCACACGTTCCAATTAAATCTTCAAAAAGAGAATTAAATATTTTATAATTTAATTCAAGATTTTATTGAAAGAGATTAAGGATTATAAATCTTGTTGATCCTCTAGATAATATCTTCAGATATGTATCGATTAGTTTTTCCAATCCGGCTACTGGTCAGGATTCCACTGGATTGCAGTGCACAAGACAGAGTGTAAATTCTTCTCCCTCTAATGTTGTTGGTGCCGCCCTCTTATCTCTCTCTCTCTCTCTCTCTCTCTCTCTCTCTCTCAATGGTTTCAGTTGTTGTGATTTAACTTCTAAAATCTGAGGAGAGAATGGATTATTTATAATGAGGGGTCTAAACCCTAATCTGCTCCCTTAAGCAATTATTTTGGGCTAGACCTTGGACCTGATGCCAATAATAAAGTGGGCTTATGAATTATTAAATCCCCATGTTCACAAGCCTACACATAATTAATTAATATTAATTCATTGCAACGGAGAATTAATACTGTCCTACCCTTTTATTACCATGTTATGAGGAACGAGTTGCATCGACATGGTGAATCCACATATTTAAGGTTACTGGACATTCGTTAATGAGTAGTTCAACTTGCAAGACTTTAACACATTGAACCTTTTTAAGATTCTCAGGGATTGTCCTTATCCAAATACTCAGATATGGTAATCTAACGATAGTTAACAGAACATTCTACACAAACTACTATCACCCGAGATGCGGAGATACAAGCATATTAAACAGGCTCTCCACATTTGCAAGTCTAAGTAACACGCAATCTGTGTATACTTCAGAACCTAGGTTGGAATTCAGACTCCACCAAGTAACGAGATCTTTATTCTTCTGAAGTCAGACAAAATTACACATCTCACTGTGGTCCTATCAATATGCAACCACACATACAAGCATATCAAGTGATCAAGATAAACCACTTATAACCGACAATGTTGTAGCCTAGACCGACACTCTAATCCTCAAGTTGTCATAGCGGTGATATCATTATTTTATATCTCGCTAGGTCAAATAATCTATACGGTCTTCTACGATCTCCTACATGCCTTATGATCTACTTTTTGATGAGATAAAACAATATCGTTGTTCTCACTAGTATGTTTGTGTACAGATATGAGATAAGTTAAATGCATGCATGATAAGCTCATTTTTCTACTCTCTTATCGCATTGTTTTTCTCTTCTTTCATGATTTTTTGTTAGTTTTATTGAATAAATTTAGCATGAGTGTATAGTGGACGGTATTATGCATGTGGTGGATGACTATGCAGGAAAAAGTGATGAAAAAGAGAAGAATTGGTCAAGAGATGAGGAAATCCACCAAAAAGTAGCTGTCTGTTTCGACCGAGTAGGAAGACAACCCGACCGTGGTGGAAAAGACACAGCCCGGCCGTGGCAGCCCGTATCCCAGCCGAGACACGGAGTTCTGAAGTCCTAGTTTGCGCATGATTGAAGATTTAAAAGGAGAAGATACCATATCAAGATGTGGATGAATTTTGGAGCCAACATACCATCCAAATCCTTAGCCCTACCACTATATAAACCCATAATTAGCTCAGATTTAGGGTTGTCAAGTTCTTCAGTTATTAATTTTTTAGAGTTGTCTTTACTTTAGTTTTTGTCAGAATTAACTCATTACTTTTTATTTAGCTTTTATGCAATTTTTATTTTTCCATGCAATGTTTATTTTCAATATGTTAGGCTAGAACCCTAAACAGGTTCTAGGGTTTCTCCATCTGTGATGCATGTATTGATTCAATAATTCAAACCCTTTAAAGTGGGTTAAATCCTATGTTTTGTTTTAAGTCTATTCTCATGAAAGGATCGAGAGATGAAGATTGAGGTAGGTTTCAGTTATTAATCGAAGGACCGAGAGGTGAAGGTTAGTAATAGGAAGTTAGGATTTAATACTTTTGATTATCTGTCCGACCAAGAAGATTTTAATTGTAGGATTAATCTGAATTTTTATGAAATTAATTAACTAGTGTTTTTGAGACTGAGAGGAGATAATCACTAGTTGATAATTTAGGATTTAATTGCCCGACCAAGGAATTGATTCCACACTAACAGATTTTCAACCAAAATATCTTTTCTGGGTTTGAATATTTGTTTCATGCATGTTGATCAGATTGGTAGACTTCCCTAGAAACTGTGTTTTTTAATATTTGAATTTCATCCCTTTTAATTATTCATTTTGTAAACCAAAAACCCCTTCAAAGTTTGATTCACTCAAACAAAAGTTCTGAAAACCATATTTAGTACATGATTCTCCCTCGTTGCATTATCTATGTGGGATCGACCAACCCTTGGGTTGTCTATAAATTTATTTGTCCTATGCTATAATCTGTATGCAGGTTTTTGCATCGATCAAATTGGCGCCATTGTCGGGGATAGTTAGACGGCGAGTCATTACTGTCTTGTTCAAGAACTTCTGGATTGGGTAATATTTTTCTGATTTTCAGTATATTTCGAATTTGTGTTGGTTTTTATTTGTTTTTGGAGTTAGTTCTGTTTCTTTCGGGTGCGTGTGTGTTTGTTGATTTCTGTCTGTTTCGGCCGAGGCACGCCTTGCCACGGTCGAGACAAAGCAGTCCATCTCGGTCGTGATACCTTCCATCCCCGCTGGGATACTTTGATTTCTATCTTGGTTACTGTGTAGGTGCATGAACACACGGAACAAAGGGAAGATCCTTTAACCGTTCATACCAGAGATTGAAGCAGCCTGCAGAAACAATAGAAAGAGAGAAAAAAGGTTAAACTTTGAGATGGAAGCAAATCAAGAAGCCCCTCTTCAGAACATGACACCGGAGGAACAAAGATAATTTGTCAATGAGGTGCAGCAAATAAGGGCACAACTTCTTGCAGCCCAAGCCACCCAGGCGGAGCAAGCTGCAAGACTGGTAGAAATGAACAACAGGCAGATAGTGGTGCCACAAAGGTCCATCTTGGACCGTTTTCTCCCACAGCAGGAAGAGGCTGGATTCAGAGTGTGGATTGACGTCAATAATTTTGAGTTAAAGACTGGGCTAATTCAGATGGTGCAGCAGAACCAGTTTGGGGGGAGAGCCATTGAAGATCCATACACCCACCTCAATATGTTCATCGAGTTGTGCGACACTATGAAGCAAAATGGAGTCCCCCAAGAGGTCATCAAGATGAGGTTATTCGCATTCTCCCTTAGAGACGAGGCAAGGTCTTGGTATGCTGGTTTGGACAAGAGTCAGATTGGGACATGGGGGGAACTTCGAGATGAATTCCTCACCAACTTCTTCCCACCGAGCCTGCTGCTGAAGAGGAAAGCTGCTATCACTACATTCAAACAGCTCTATGATGAATCCCTACATGATGCCTGGAAGAGGTACAAGGAGCTTCTGCGACTCTGCCCTAGACATGGAATCGACCTCGAGATGCAAGTTTGCCATTTCTATGAGGGTCTGAATGTTTCACATGAAGGAGATGGTGGATGCATCGGCTGGCAGGATCCTGATGAAGAAGAGAGGTGCAGAGAGCATGAGATTGTTGGCAGACATGGCCCTGAACAGCTACCAGTGGCCGACTGAGAGATAGATGCCAATCAAAGTTGTGGAAGCCAAGCCGGAGTTTGATGTGGTTGTGGAGGTGAAAAAACTCTGAAAAAAATGGAGAAGCTAGGAACTGTTAAGGTTGCTGCTGTTACTACTGAGCCAAGCATGGCGATTGTTCCGGTGGAGGCCGACTACATCAACCCGAGAGCAATTAGTTCATCTGGAGCTGTGAATTCGGTGGTAAATTACATAGGCGGTGGTTATCACAATAACTACCGAGGTAATCAGGGGTATCACTATAACCATGGGCGATCTCACCTTGGTTTTTCTTATGCTAACCCCACTGCTGCAGAACACCCTCCCCCTAATTTTGATGTAGGTACAGGAGGCAAGATTGTTGAGAAAAAAAAGTCTGTGCTGGAGGAGACACTAGAAAAATTCATCAAGAGCTCAGAAAATAGGTTTGGCAAGGTCGAGAACAAAGTCAAAGGGATGACTAATCACATGCAACTGATGACAAAGCACTTGCAGATGATTTACACCCAACTGAGTCAGAGAGCCACTACCTTGGGTACTCAGCACAAGCCGAGGCAATTTTCGAGCACAAAAGAGACAAATCCAGCGAAGGCGATGTCAGTAAATTCCAACGCGCTTCGATGTGGAAGGAGATATGAAGGTCCGAGCAATCCGAAAGGAGGATTGAGTGAAACAGAGGAGGAAAATCCTGTGGAAGACCTCTCTGTTTCGACCGAGATGAAGTCTATCCTGGTCGAGAAAGAGAGAAGCAGGACGATCAAGGCAGAAGCTAGCCCGGTTGAGGCAGAGAAGGACAGCCCGACCGAGACAAGCCAGACACGGCCTGGGCAGAAGCAAAGCAGGACGACCGAGACAGAGGAATCCCGGTTGAAACAGAAGCCCAGACTAGGTGAGAAAGATAAGGAGAAAGAAGAAAGAAGTGTTGATCCAGTTTCTCCTATGCCTTTCCCGCAGAGATTTGCAAAGAAAAGGGAAGATTCTAAATTCACTCGTTTTATTGAAAATCTTATAAAGGTGAATATTAACATTCCTCTTGTGGAAGCTCTCAGGGAAATACCGGGATACATGAAATTCCTCAGGAGGCTGTTGAGCGAGAAGAAGTAGTTCGTGGAGAACGAGACAGTGAGGATTCATTAGGAATGCAGCCTACTCCTACAGAAGCAGATCTCGATCAAGAGGTCTGACCCAGGATGTTTCTCGATACCTATCGAGATTTGAGGAAGAGAGTTTCAGAATGTGCTTTGTGACACCGGGGCTAGCATCAACCTAATGCCCTGGTCCATCTACAAGAAGTTGGAAATTGGGGAGATGAGAGCCACTACAATTACCCTCTAAATGGCGGACCGATCTGTGTCCAAGCCCAAAGGTATCGTAGAAGATGTCCTAATTCGTGTTGGTCACCTTATTTTCCCTGCAGATTTCATTGTCCTTGAGATGAAGAAAGATGCCAACACTCCCATGATCCTGGGAAGAGAATTCCTCGACACAACTGGTGTCTTGATCGACTGCAAAAAGGGGGAGATCACACTGAGAGGGAATGAAGAATCTATCACTTTCTGCATAGACAAGAACAAGAGGAATGGGGAGTGCAACTAGGTTACTACTGCTGAAGAAGAGGAAGAAGATGACGAGACACCGGAAGAAGAAGAAGAAGCCATCCGGTGGGAACGAGGAAACGAGTCAATGAAATTGGCAATTAAGCTGCCTCCTTCCGAGTGTACCTCCATCATTCAAAACCGCAAAGTCTTCGTGATTGATTCAAGGGGTCGACGAGTCTAGGCTCGGCCGCCTTGGTGAGCCCACGACGGTAAATAAGACACTGAATGGGAGGTAACCCATTGTGTTATTGATTTTTCCTGTCTCTTTTAGTTATTTTTGATTTATTTATATTTTGCTGCTTTTACTTGTTTATTTGTCTTTTGAAAAAAGGGGGGTTTGAGGTCTGTTTCGACCGAGGCAGAGCCTGCCACGGTCGAGACAGAAAGCTGAGATGTGGAATACTTTGACCGAGAAGGAGGTCGACAAGAAGGCTCCATCTCGGCCGAAACAGAGCTCGACACGGCCGAGATGGAGTGCGAACAGCCCAAAATCCACGCCGGTCAGAGTTGAAGAAAGAAGGATAAAAAGTTGGTGTCTGAGGCCAACAATTGAGGTACCGTTTCAATTTTTGGATCTGATCTCCAAACTTATTCTCTTTTCTTTTTGAATAAGTTTGGGGGGATGTTGATTTAGGGTGTTGAAACTACATTCTATCTTTTTATCTGCTTTATTTTAATTTTTGCATTAGAAGTTTGTTTGAATAAAGCAAGAAGTAGAACTTGAGCATGATTGAACCCTAGAACTTTTTATGCGAGATTAGAATTGATTGACTTTAGTTTTCGTTGATTGTGATAGTAGTCGAGTATGCCCATGAATGTGAATACCGAATGATTACTTATTTTGATAATTGCGTTGGCGTGATGGATAGATAGATTATTTGACGTTTACTGTTGAAGAAAAATTATCCTAATTGTGAGTTTTCGAGCCTGAATTTCGATTGTGAGTGTGTCTACAATTTTGAGTTTCTCTAGAACTTGCTCTGTTTCTTTTTCAAGACTGCTAGTGTGCACAAGTTTAGGAAGTGATTTTAGGCCATCTTTGTTTAGCCTATTTTCCCATACATTGTCCTAATTAAATGTTACCCCTAGTCAACCCTTTTGAGCCTATAATATTTTCTTTCTTTGTCTATGAGTTAAAAATAAATAGGGGAATCAACTCTTGTCTATGAAAGTGGGTTGGGATTTGTATGAGAAAGGATGAGATATTATTAAAAGGGTAAAAGCAAAAGATAAGGTTGAGCTCTAGAAAAAGAAAAAGAAAAAGGAAATAAATAGTTGTTGTGTTTAATCCTTATAAGCTCAAATGTATAATCAAAATTGTTTAGAGCATAAGAGGATATGTGTGAAAAAGAAAAAGAAAAAAAAAAGAAAATAAATAAAAGAGCCTTGGTTTGTATTGAAGATCTATGGAGTTGGGTAGATATTAATAGATAGTGGATTAAGATTGATGAAGTGGACGCACTGAATTTGATTTTTAGTCACTTGGCTAAATATTTCCCCACCTTCCACTAAACAACCTACATTACAACCTGAATAAAATCATTTCTGATCTTAGACTTGTGTGCACATATTTGCAGTGGAGATTTAGAATATTTGCAAGCCTATGGTAGAACATGATTTGTATGACTTTTGTGCGATCTCATAATTATCCTAAACACTTGAGTGAATGAGTGGAACACTTCCCATGTGAGTCTTCCATAGTTTACAAATTTTCTGATTCTTTCAAAAGTGTTGATGTCTTGTAGATTTTCGAGTTTGAAAGTGATGAATCTTGTGAGGCATTGCAAACTGTGCAATAATCTTCTACTTGAACTTTTGATTCTTTCTTTTGTTGTTTGAGGAGAATCAAGTGTTTAAGTTTGGGGGGTTTGATAAGCTCGTTTTTCTACTCTCTTATCATATTGTTTTTCTCTTCTTTCATGAGTTTTTGTTAGTTTTATTGAATAAATTGAGCATGAGTGTATAGTGGATGGTATTATGCTTGTGGTGGATGATTATGCTAGAAAAAGTGATGAAAAAGAGAAGAATTGGTCAAGAGATGAGGAAATCCGCCAAGAAGTAGCTATCTGTTTCGACTGAGTTGGAAGACAACCCAGTCGTGCTGGAAAAGACATGGCCTGGCCGTGGCAACCTGTATCCCGGTTGAGACGCTGAGTTCTGAAGCCCTAGTCTGCGCGTGATTGAAGATTTAAAAGGAGAAGATACCATATCATGATGTGGACGAATTTTGGAGCCAACATACCATCCAAAGCCTTAGCCCTACCACTATATAAACTCATAATTATCTCAGATTTAGGGTTGTCAAGTTCTTCAGTTATTAATTTTTCAGAGTTGTCTTTACTTTAGTTTTTGTCAGAATTCCTCATTAATTTTTATTTAGCTTTAATGCAATCATTATTTTTCCATGCAATGTTTATTTTCAATATGTTAGGCTAGAATCCTAAACATGTTCTAGGGTTTCTCCATCTGTGATTCATGTTTTGATTCAATAATTTAAACCATTTAAAGTGATTTAAATCCTATGTTTTGTTATAACTCTATTCTCATCAAAGGATCGAGAGATGAAGATTGAGGTAGGTTTCAATTATTAATCAAAGGTCCGAGAGGTGAAGGTTAGTAATAGGAAGTTAGGATTTACTACTTTTGATTATCTGTCCGACCAAGAAGATTTCAATTGTAGGATTAATCTGAATTTTTTTGAAATTAATTAACTCGTGTTTTTGAGACCGAGAGGACATAATCGCTAGTTGATAATTTAGGATTTAATTGCCCGACCAAGGAATTGATTCCACACTAACAGATTTTCCACCAAAATATCTTTTCTGGGTTTGAATATTTGTTTCCTGCATGTTGATCAGATTGGTAGACTTCCCTAGAATCTGTGCTTTTTAATATTTGAATTTCATCCCTTTTAATTATTCGTTTTGAAAACCAAAAACCCCTTCAATGTTTGATTCACTCAGACAAAAGTTCTGAAAACCATATTCACTACATGATTCTCCCTCGTTGCACTATCTCTGTGGGATCGACCAACCCTTGGGTTGTCTATAAATTTATTTTTCCTATGCTATAATCTGTTTGCAGGCTTTTGCATGATCAATGCACAATGTAATAAACACTTTTATAGTATACAGAACATAACACATCGTTCATTCTATCTTCATTCAACATAATGAATATGATATTTTGGGCTAGTATTCTAGTTGATGTCGATATTTTATATTTGGATATCCACTATGCGGTTTGCTTGCTAATCAATCATAGTCCTTTGTTGATCTCTCGATCAGTGCTAAGTTTTTATCTGAATGGCCCCCTCTTTGATGACTTCTTCCATGTCCTTTTGTTTACATAGGAGATATGCTTTGGCTCTACGAATCAAGTTTGAGTAGTTTTTTACGAGACTTTTGGTAGTCTACTTGTGGGCATTCATTTTTTCCTTTAACTTGCTTGCTATAGTAATGATCTTACCTTACCATGATTCAAAACAGTTAGTCTCAGGGGCTAACTTCTCTAATAGCACTTGTTAGGTCTCGAGATCAGAGTACAAAGAAATATAAAGTGTGGATGCGTGTAAGCAATAATTGGTGAACCAAAGATTCAGTTACTCACTGACAGTGGTTAGTTAACAACTTTGAAAAATATCTTTAGTCAAGCAGGTTTAAGTCTCGTCGCAGTTAATCTCTAACAACTATAGTCGATTGTTGGGTTTCCAATCTTATTTGATGAGTGTGCTATGTGAACAAATATATATAAAACATCATTGAAAAGAAAAATAGTTAATGACTCACGATATTATAGTGGTTTAGACGCTAAAATATGCTACCTCCGCTCTTTTTTCGGTTGAATGGAAATATAGGTGGAAATCTGTTGTTCCCAAAATATCATTTTTAATGCACTACTCTTAAGTGTAGTGCTCTGAACTAACTCTTACTAAAGTCAGTTGGGGATTTTCAAAAGCATAAATTCATTAAGATATTCTTAAACAGATTTAAATATTTACACCAACCACTTAGCTAGTTATTGGGTATCAAATAAGCAGATAATCAAGTAAGCCCGAAAGTAAATCAATAACATACACTAGATTTATAGAGGTTTGGATACCAAAGATCCTACGTCCACTCTTTCATCCACATAAAAAATCAATAAGAACAATGTACAACACTATATAATAGATCAAATTTTTGTTTTCAGAAGTTATTCTGTTATCCGGATTCTAGGCAGCATCGGGCAGAAGACTTTACCACAAACACGTCGCTAGGCTTCTAATTGAATTTAGTATTCACAAGCTTTAGTACAAACATATTGTGAGGCTTGAAGGTTGGAAAAGGTGTGATGTTTAGGTATTTATAGAACGTAGAGTCAGTTGTATGAAGATTTTGGGCTTCTTTACGAGATTAACATATTATCTCGTATTCAACTATCTGGCAGAATAGCTGAACTTTGGATCTCAAGCTTTAGATAGCTAGGGTATAACATTTAATTACATGGTAAAGAGTAGTACACACATTTCTTAAGGTTCGTACATAATCATGATGAATTGTAATGCTTAACCTTTTTTTCTGCAGATCTTCTACTCTAGATATATAGAGAGAGAGGGAGATGGTGTTTGTTCTCGTTTAAAAAATAGACGTTTGGTACTCTTTGGCTGTATTGTCCTTTCCTAAAAGGTCACAACGTCTTTTGCAGTGTGTTGAGCAAACTTTTAGAGTTAGTTAGTTCATACAGACCTGGTTAAGATAATTCCACCTTTGTAACCTTGTAGAGGTTAATTTAGTTGTAATAGATTAGAAATTATCTTTTCCAATATAAATAAACCAAAACTGACTCACCAAGTTTTTGGAGAAGTAGACGAGATTGAAATGGAGCTTAGAAAGAGTTAGTAGTGAAATCTTCAACAGAATTGACTTCACAACTAATAAAAACATGCTCTTCTCCAAAACTAATAGCATGGACACCTCACAAAAGATTCATTCTTACTAGAAGTACATATCTTAAAAAAAGGTCTCAAAGGTTGTAGACCTCGGAAAGCATGTACAACGGCAGGAAGAAAGTTATTCATCAACACAATCTTAAAAACCTATAAATACTTAAGATAAGTATCAGTAATGGTTTGCTGAAGCTACTTATTTCATGAAGCTTGTCACTCATTGTATTAATTATAACATTCTTTAGTCATTTTTCTGTGTCTCTGAACTAAAGACTCTTAGTCTCTTTCCTAAGTGCTTATTTTCTATAGTTAACTCTCTCTTTAAAGTTGAATTCGAGATCAGTTTTGGAATTTCTTTCTGAAATTGAGACTCTACTACAACCACTACTATATACATTCCGTGAAGAACTAAAATTCACAACCCTCCTAGTTGTTGTGGTCTAGTGATGTGTTAGTGGTAAATGCAATCTACTTGAAGAGATAACATACAACTTGGACTAGCTGGGTGCGCATACAGTCGGAGGAAATAGGAACTTTTTGCAACTGCTACAGACCGATTACATCATCTTGTAATCCTGTTATAGAAATCTTGAATCCTTCTGGCGATCAAAGAGTGGATGTAGGATCATTTGACATCCGAACCACTATAAATATCTTGTGTCATTTACTACCTTTAGCTCTTAACCTTTTGCTCACATATTTCAAACACCACAATTCAACAAGTTGTTTGCGTTTGTTTTGAATTTTATTAAGTAATATTTCAAAGCTAAACCAGTTTTAGAGTCTAAACCGACTTTAGTAAAAGTCATTTAGGCCACAACACGTTCTTGTTTTGCAGATTTTTATCTTTATAGATATGGCTATGAGATAAACGAAAAAGAGCATTGACTCTGTAGAATCAAAAGTGGAAAGACATTTTCAAAACTAAATGAACAAGTTCTGAGGGGGAAGAAAAGATAGTGACGGTTGCTGACACTTAAGTGAGAATATCAGAGAAACTACCTATCACCACCTCTAAAGATGCTACAATCAATAATTCCCCTGGTAATGTATTAGAGCATGCGTCAGACTTAACTGACTTGTGTCACTGCAAGTCAGAAATTTTTAGTCTTTAATTTTTTTTCAGAGAAACTTGCAAACATTTAGAAATTACAAAATTCTATTTCCTCATAAAATATTTTCTTTAAAGAAGAGTTCAAAATATTTTCTTTTGAAATATTTTCAGAATCTTGTAGACAAAAACTCAACTCTTAGGAAATTTTTTTGAAAAACAGTTAGATGAGTTGACTACCTTGAAGCAAGAAAACCTTTAGCAAAGTTAAATGGTTTTATCACTTAAAAGCTCAAGAGAAAATTTGAGTGACAAATCTATCTTTTCCACGATAACACACTCAAATACAGTACCCTTGAAGGTAAAGTGTCAAAACATGCCTAAGGGACAACTAACAAGAGAGAGACAACAAAAGAGAGGCATTTTATCTCTCGACCTAAACTAACTAGGTAGTTATTTAGATTTCTCAGTTATAGGAAAGATAATTGAAGATCTACCTGTCATCAGGAAAGAGATGGGAGGCTAACTATCATAAAATAATTGAAGTCTCCCAATGTTGAGCAATCACATTGGAAACCTTATCCTAAGCAACAACAACGCCAGTTCAGAAATGAACACTACTATCATGATGAGAAGGCTCCATACTTTGGTAGAGACAGATTTCAAAGGAAACCAAATATGACTGTCCAAAGTGCACCGAGACGTTTCTCCCTAGATATTGTCTAGGAACCAGGTTCTAGACAAAATTATCACACATGCACATCCTTTAGCATACAACATCATAATAAGTTATAATTATGTTAAAAGGAAATGGGGAGATCCCAAAGAAGAAACTAATGAGCTCAAGACATTTAAAGTTGGGATTCCAAAAGGATTCCTCGCTAGGACTAATTATGAAGAATCCACATCTTTTCAGATATGTTGTGTGTAGTTTCTTGCTTTGCGGGAATTTCTTCACTTATGATCAGAAATAACTGAGAGGCTCTAGATGTCGAGACCATAAAAATAAGGACATGTTTTCCCTCAGTTATGATAAAAAATAATTTATAGGGTCTTGGTGTTGAGACTTTAAAAGAAATGCATAGTTGGCCTCAATTTAAAGTGTCAACTGAGGGGATCTAATCAACCGCAAGATGTAAAATTCGGATGATATAACACATGAGGAACATTATCAGTTGATGTAGAAAATTCACCAGTTCTCCCGTTTCTTTTAGTAGCCTTAAGAACCTGAGGTATTATCATAAATTGTTAGGAAAATATTCCTAGATTTATATTGTAAATCTCCCTTTACAATCAAATTTCTTAAATTTTTTTTAATCAAAGCATAATTAGTTTGGTCGATCATTGCTGAATTCTAGCATAGTCTAGCAACTCTTTTGTAATGTCCTGTTTAGGAAATCTATCAAGTTGTAATACATTAGAAGTGCTTGAGAAGATTGCTGAAGGATTCAGCAAATGGAACGAAGAAAATCAGATCCCAAGCAACTTCGAAAATGCTAGAATCGCCAGCAGACAAAATGACTGCTAAGGGGTTAGCAGTCAAGTGCTAAGAAGAATGATTTGTTAAAGTGCTAGCAATCATATGCTGAAAGGAGAGACTGCTAGGAGTATTTACTCAGCAGTCAGTAGCAAAGATCTAGCAGAATGCTAAAGGAGTTAGCATTCACTGTTTACTCAGGAGATTGCTAGAATCTATAGCAATCAGGAGACAAGATATCAAGTGATAGCAGAATGCTGAAGGAGTCAGCAGCCGCTAGTACTTAGCAAATTGCTAGAAGAGCTCAGAAACCAAAAGACTTAGCAGATTGCTAGAAGAGCTCAGCAATCAAAAGGCTTAATAGAGTATTCCAAGCATTTTCCGATAGAATGCTCAGCAAAGGAGATACTCAGTATACACTTGCTAAGACGTCCGTACTGACAAAAGTACAACCAAGGATGATAAGCCTTACCGGAAGAATGTAAAAAGGCACTGTACATGCCGGAAAGGATGAAAAAGGAAGTAGCCCTTTTGGACATGCAAGACCGTAGTGTCTAACGGGTCTGGAGCTTCAAAGTTTGAATCTCTAGATATAAAAGTGAAGTCCAAACAAGAGAGGACCCCCCCTTCACGACTAGGACTAACATTTGCTCAAACAAGAGAAAGCCTTACGAAGCGAACAAAAGTAAAAAAGAGAGTAGTCAGTTGAAAGCTCTTTAAAGAGAAGAAATCAAAGCTCTCAACAACCATAGTGTCCCCCACATTGAATATCTGACACTACATTGAAGAGATTCCTTAACTTTGCTCCAGAATCTAATCATTGGGGATAACTTCCATCCTAGGAAGCATCCAGCAGTCACATCTCTGAAAAGAGATTGACTCCCACGAGCTGTTGCCAAAACCAGGAAAGTTCGGAAGGAACTATAAAGCTTCCATTGCAGTAAAGACAAGTTTTACGAAGGTGTGCCCTTGACTTAGCCGCTACTGCCGACCGAGAAGATCCAAGTAACAGAGGATAGTCTTGTAGTGGTTGGCTCGAAAGCTCACCACCTGCTACAGGAGAAAGGCGATTCCTTGTGACCATATCTTTTTAGTGAAATTCTCAATGTTCGACTGAGGAGTGGACGTAGATCTTTAAGGATCAAACCACTATAAATAATTTGTGTTCTTACTGTTTTATTGTTTCTACTGTTTTATTTAAAACCTAGCAACCTCAAGTTGCTAGAGTATATCTCTTAAAAAATCTTAAAACCTACATTTAGCTAAACATTTGGAAAAGAAATTAAGTGCAAGTTACTTTATATATTCCGCTGCATTTGCTAAGTAGCTTTAGGCCACTTATCACGACTCTGATCAGGGACCAACAAGTGGTATAGAGCAAGAGGTCGTAAGACTTACTGCTTCTGAGTCGCTTTTGACCAGATCTACATTTTCCTTGCACTGTTTTGTTGTTGTTTAGCTCAGGAACACAAATCTTCCCAAGATGAGCCATACTCTTCCAAAGTACAACAAAGAGAAGTTCAACTCATGGCAGAAGATGGCCACCATCCTGCTCCAAAGCATACATCCAGAGATGGTGAATGTTCTTTCTAAAGGACCCATAAAGATCATGAAGCCTAATATTTTTGTAGGTCCAGTTGCTGAGGGGCAACCTAGACCACCTCCGATGGTCGTGAAGACGTTCGAAGAATGGACGATCGAAGATAAGAAAAGAGCCCAGCTAGAATATCTAGCAAAGAAGCTTATACTTGACAGCTTGCCTCCGTTGATGGTAGACAAGGCTCTGGACTTTGATAAAGCTAAGAAAATGTGGGAATATGTCTGTGAATCCTCCCAAGAGACAAATCAAATGAAACGCAACAAGCTTCAGGTAGCTGTTGATAAGTATAAATCTTTCTCTATGATTGCAAGAGAATCTATTCAAGCAATGGAAAAGAGATTCAACTCCATCATTGGGGAACTCCGGAACATGGAAAAGACATACGATAGTGGAGAAATGAAGAACAAGATCACTTCCAAACTATTTCCAAGGAGTGATTGGTTTGTAAAGATGACGAGCTTGAGCGAAAAAGACCTTAGCAAGATGTCTACATCTGAGGTATTTGCTCAACTTAAAGCTCATGAATTTATTATACAACAATCAAAGAAGAACGAAGCCGCTGCTGTGCAAACTAGATCATCAAATGCTGTACCCCGGAGGATCTAGCATTTTTTTAGAAGAGAGATGTTGGAAAGTGGAAGCCAAGGAAGCCTTTCCACATTAATGAGAGATCCGCTCCAGCTTCCCCAGCGAAGGAGGTTACTTAAACCTCAGGCTCACAGAATATAGATCTAAATATTAGTGAGCTCGAAGAGCAGAAGAAAAAGCTTCAGAAGCTTATGTTGGAAGCTAACGCAGAGAAGGAACCCATGGAGACCAAGCTCATATCCCCCTCCAGATCAGTAGAAAGGAAACCTAGGAAGAGCTTTGAGTGTAATTCGCCAGATCATCTAAAGCACGAGTGTCCAAAGGTGAGCAAGGAGGAAAGGGAGTGCCTCAAGGAATGAATTGAGAGAAGAGATGTCAAAGCAGTCACGAGAGCGTTGCTGACAAGGACAGATGTGCCAGACATCCCTGAAAATGATGAGGAGTACTATTCATCAGAAGAGGATGATGAGGAGGCCATGCTGGTCTTCATGGCAGCTTTTGTTGATGATCAGGATGCTGACGCTTAGCAGAATGGTGAGTCTGCTCTAGCAGTCGATGCTCAAGAGGTACATTCTATTAGCATCCCTAGTTCAACAACCATGCATGAATCGGAGAAATCTTTTTTAGATTCCGAGGAAGATTATCTCACAAAGCTTTCAATAGAGTTTCCAAAAATATATGAGATAAAAAATGCTATCGTGGGAGAGAATGCCTCACTGAAACTTAAAGTTACATTATTGAGCAAGGAAGTCGAAAGAATAAGGTCAGATAGTGAGGAGCTTTTGAAACTCAAAGCTGATCACTCCAAGCTTTCTGAAAATTTTCAAATTATTGAAAAGGAGAATTTAGCTTTAAAGAGTAAGCCTAAGGAGGATTGTATTTGTGCTTACACATCCAGCAAGGCAGTTCTAAGTGACATTGTGAGCCAACAAAGAAAACATTTTGATAAATCAGGATTAGGCCTTGGTTTTGTTGAAGCAAAATCGTTTAAGGAAGCCATGAGTAAAATGCTGAATTTTCTAAGTAGAAAAAGATTTTATTCGTTTCTGCTGGAAAAGTCAATGCTGACAAGGGAAAAGGAAAGGCAATCGCTGAGTCATCAACTGCTAAGCAGACAGATTGGCGTAGCAAGCATACATCTCCTGGATCTCAGCAAAATACCCAGAGAATGCCTGCTAGGAATATTTCTGCTGGATCTCAGCAGAGTATCCACAGAATGCCTGCTAAGCATGCTTCTGCTGGATCTCAGCATAGTACCCAGAGGATGTCTGCTAGGCTACACTCAGCAGTGCCAAGGAGGAGTGTTGAGCATTATGTATCTAATGCTAGGATAGCAAATCCTTCCTTCGCTAAAGGCAAGCAGGTAGCATACTACGTTGTAAGACCACAATACCCTAAGTACACACCACATAGAAGGAACACCTATGAGAAGCCTGAGTCCAAATGTTTTCCTTGTCAAAGGACTACGAAGGCCAAGCACACTACATCACCTAGTTCTAATTATGCAAAGTTTGCTTATCCAACGGATGTCGAGAAGGTTGCTAAGGGTGAAGTCAAGAAGAGAATCTCGAAAATCACCAAGATGTGAGTTCCCAAAGGGACCATGATCCACGCTAATCCTGCATGACCCGATGCTAAGCGGGTACCTAAACAGAATTGCTGATTTTTGCAGGAACAGGATCCAAGAGCAAATACATCAGGAATGTCAAATGAGTGGATCCTAGATAGTGGCTGCTCGGGCCACATGACGGGGCGAGAAGAGTTATTCTCCAAACTACAAAGAATTTATGGCCCTACAGTCATGTTTGGTGACAATGGCAAAGGTTGAGTGATTGGACGAGGATGCATCGAGCAAGATGGCATGAGGATCACCAACATTGCTCTCGTTTCCAATCTCAAGCACAACCTACTGAGCACTAGCCAACTATGCGAGAATGAGTATAATGTATATTTCATTAATACTGGATGTGAGATTGTTGATAGTGCTACAGGTGAAGTGAAACTCAGAGGCATCCGCAAGGGTGGCCTATATACTGTTGATTGGCAGAGCGGCCAACAGCATTCATGCTTCGTAGCATTCAACAAGGAAGAGACGAATTGGCTATGGCATAAGAGGTTAACTCATCTGAACTTTAAAACCATTAACCACCTAGCAAAGCACAATCTTGTTGTAGGATTGCCTGAGACGACCTTCAGAAAGGAAGGCGTGTGCAAAGATTGCCAGCAAGGGAAGCAGACTAAGGCATCATTCAGGACAAACCCGGAGTAGGCCACATCTGATAGTTACCTAGAGCTTTTGCACATGGATTTATTTGGCCCTGTCACTCCTGCCACTGTAAGTAAAAAAGTTTATACAATTGTGGTTGTTGATGACTTTTCCAGGTACACATGGGTCAGATTGCTAAGGACCAAAGATGATGTAAAGCTCATCCTTCATGAGCTGATCCTCAAGTAGTAGAATAGCAAAGATATCACCGTTAAAAGAATCCGATCAGACAACGAGACTGAATTTTGCAATGGGATTCTAATGGATTTTTGCGCCGAAGCTGGAATCGGGCATGAGAAATCCACTGCTAGGACTCCCCAGCAGAATGGTCTAGCAGAGAGAAGGAACAAGACCCTGAAGGAAGCAGTGCGGTTGATGCTAGCCGACTCTGGTATGAGTGGAAAGTATTGGGGCAAAGCAGTCATGAGTGCATGCTACACTTAGAATATGAGTGCAATCAATGGTAGATTTAACAAGACTCCTTATGAAGTGTATAACGGTCGTAAGCCTTCTTTGACTCATCTTCGTGTTTTTGGTTCGACAAGTTATATTCATAACAATGGGAAGTCGAAGCTTGACACTTTTTCGCCTTAGTCTGATGAAGGTGTGTTCCTTGGATATGGACATCCTTCTCACAAGGGCTATAGAGTGTTAAACAAGACGACTGAACTTGTGGAGATAACATTCAATGTTATTTTTGATGAGTCTACTCTAGTGCACATGACTTTAAGAGAGAAAAAGAATGACAATCATGAGACCAATGATGTCCATGGTCAATCTATCGTGAATTTATTCAAAAATATGCAGATTGATCCGACTAGGTCGATGAGTGATGGTAATCCAAATCAGACACATTCAGCGGTGACCAAACTGCTGAATTGGCTGATGATGCTAAGGATCATGCTGAGGCCACCAACCAAATTTATCTTAATGATAATTTGGAGATTCTGGGATCGCTTGAAGAAGAAGATGAAGAAATTCCAGATCAAGGACGAGTTGCTGAAGGAAGATTGGGTGTTGCTGAGGAGATCGCTAAGGACAATGCTGAGATTCCAGATGCTGAGATTCGGAATGTTGAAGTCCAGAATGCTGAGATTCTAGTTGCTGAGATGCCGAATGCTGAGGTACAAAATGTTGAACCTCAAGTGATTGCTGAGGAGAATGTTCTAGCAGAGAACAATTCAGTAGGCGAAGCTAGCAATGCAACCCTAGCACCCAGTAATCCAAGACCGTGGTGGCTACGTGATCACCCCCTAGATGCTGTCATTGATGACGTCAATGATTCAGTAAGGACGCAACAAGGAAATGTGATGCTTGCATGTTATATATCGCATGAAGAGCCTACGAAGGTTGAAGATGCTCTACAATCTCCAGATTGGGTGAATGCTATGGAGGAGGAGCTAGCAGAGTTCACGCGCAATCATGTTTGGGATCTTGTAGATAGACCCGAGCATCAAAGCGTTATTGGAACTAAGTGGGTCTTCAAGAACAAGAAGGATGAATCAGGAACAGTCATCTGAAATAAAGCGCGTCTAGTAGCCAAAGGATACAGGCAATGTGAAGGAATTGATTATGATGAGACATTTGCTCCAGTAGCCCGACTGGAAGCAATAAGATTGTTTCTCGCATATGCTGCCCACAATGAGTTTTCAGTCATGCAGATAGACGTGAAAAGTGCCTTTCTTAATGGTGAGCTCAAAGAAGAAGTGTATGTTGAGCAACCACCGGGCTTCAAACAAGGAAATCAAATTTATAGGCTAAGGATAGCCTTATATGGTTTGAAGTAGGTACCGAGAGCATGGTATGGAACTTTGTCTAAGCTCCTGCTGAAAATGGATTCAAGAAAGGGAAGATCAATCAGACTCTCTTTCACATCAAGGATGAAGGAAGCATATTGCTTGTGCAGATATATGTCGATGACATTATCTTTGGATGTAAGAATCCAATGCTTTGTGAGAAGTTCTCAGAGCTCATGCAAAGTAATTTCCAGATGAGCATGATGGGGAAGATGTCTTATTTTCTGGGACTTGAAGTTCAGCAATCGAGTGAAGGGATCTTTATACATCATAGGAAGTATACGAGAGATCTAATTGCTAAGTACTCCCCAGAGAAGACGAAGAGCTTGAGGATTCCCATAAGCTCGAGCTGCCAGATTTCTCTTGATGAAGGAGGAGAACCTGTGAATCCTACTCTTTACAAAGCTCTTATCGGATCCTTGATTTATCTTACTGCTAGCAGACCAGACATTTCCTATGCCGTAGGAGTCTGTGCGAGATATCAAGTAAATCCAAAGAAGTCGCATTTGGATGTTGCTAAGCGGATCATCGGATACCTTAAGTGCACCAAAGGTCTAGGAATTTGGTATCCAAGGTCTGATGGGCTAGCACTCAATGGTTATTCAGACTCAGAATTTGGAGGGTGCAAGATTGATCGTAAGAGCACAAGTGGCACCTGCCAATTCCTTGGACATAAGCTAATAAGTTGGTTTATCAAGAAGCAACACTCTGTGGCTACGTCTACAACCGAAGCAGAATATGTAGCAGCCGCAAGTTGTTGTGCGCAAGTGTTGTGGATTCGACAACAACTTCAAGATTATGATATTGCTCCAGAATGCGTGCCAATCTACTGCGACAACAACAGTGCTAGATGCATTACTAATAATCATGTTCATCATTTCAGGACGAAGCATACTGATATTCGACATCACTTCATCAAAGATCACCACGAAAAGAATGATATCGATGTTCAATACATATGCACCGAAGATCAGCTTGCTAATATCTTCACCAAGCCGCTTGCTGAGGCCATATTTAAAGAGTTATTTTTGTAGTTAGGCCTCATGGAATTAGAAAAAGATTGGGATGAATGAGTTCCAACTCTCATTCTTTCTGGTTTTCTGGAGATTAGGAGATAAATGTATCCAAGCTTACGTTTTTTATGTGCTGAATGTTTGTTGCTGAGATATTTCTGCTAAGAAATTTGATGTTGAGTCCTAGCTCTCAGCAAATCCTAAGTGGTTTTCTTGCAACTAGTGGTTCGATGCAGAGGAATGCTAAGTCCAAGCTCTCAGCAATTGCAAAGGAGTATAATATTATAGCAAATAGATCAAACGCTTGCTAGCGCGTGAATGCTGAGTCCAAGCTCTCAGCATTTCGTCAGAATGCTATAATAATTCTACAAGTGGTGTCAGCAATCTATATTCGAATGCTAGAATATCTGAATGCTAGAATATTTGGATGCTAGGATTTGAATACCTAGTCCAAGCTCTCAGCAGAGTATTCGTTGCTAAGGATTCCGATGCTAGCAGATTGCTGAGTCCAAGCTCTCAGCAATCTCAGAAAGTCAAAGTGCGAACTTTTTGAATTTCAAATCCACTAAGTGTATGTCACACGACGCATTTAATGCGTGCAACTGGCTTCGACAAATTAGGAGCCGACACATCAAAAGTACTCAAACATTTTGCTGCGTGGGTTACCATACGAAGGGTCTCTGAACTCCTGAACCGTCGATTAGATTTGAAGCGGTTCTCCCCCAACTGTCAAATCCAGCACTCAGAAGGTATATTATTCGTACTTCGTCGAATTTGCAAACCTTCTACACTCGAAATTTCTGAATCCCTAGCTTTTCAAAAATTCTCCAAACTCTCTCAAAATTTCCAAACACTCTCAAATTTCTTTGAATCTTTCAAATTTCTCAAGCATGTCTTAAAATCCTGAATCTTCCTCTTCTACCCTAAAGCCTACTGCACCTGAAAACCCTCCTAAGTTAGTTTTACGTCCTATCGATGGCACGTCTCTACATGAAAGGCATGCACAGGGATTTACTATGATTGTGAAGAAGGAGGATATTGATGATTCAATTCCTTATGCTCGTTTGGTTACACTGGCTCGGAAGAAGGAGCAGTCGGGGCTGTCAAATGCTCAGAAGAGAGCAGCCCAAATTATGAAGGAATGGATATGGTACACCTCTTGCTGCCGTACATTTTCCAGATTGCATTATGGAAACCTTGGCCAAAGAGGAGGTAGTCCAATATCTGTCGGCTGAACCATTGAGGTTTCACCCTCATATGGTTTTGGAGTTTTATGCAAGGGCTGTGATCGCAGATGACCACAAGTCATTTACGACCTCTGTTTTCGGGATCTTGATCACTATCACGGCTGAGGTTCTTGCCAAGACGTTCGGCCTTTGCAACTAAGGCGAACGCATCGCCACCTACAAAGTTGTCAATACCTATGAGATGAAGGCAAGGTGGGAAGAATGGAAGAGGCTCGAGGTGATAGAGGACACTAAACATCCATGGAAGGTATGTTGTGTTGATGACATTAGTAGATGGAGTCCAAGGGAATTGGGCGCAATTCTTTTTTTAGCGGTGGTTGGACTACATCTAAACTTCATGCAAAGAGACCAAAAGTTAACTCTTTATGATAGTTATCACCTCCCCAAAATTAAGATGTTGCTTGTCCTCAAGCAACCAAAATAGACTAAACAACCATGAAACAAAGTTCACAAGTAATAAGCAAGAATAGTTTATCTCCTCTTTATGAAACCCTCAGCAAAAATTAATGAGAAAGCATGAATGGTAAGTTTTCTTGATTGTTCAACTTCAGTCCTCGTTCTTTACAAAGTTTAACAACATACACTCACCCGATCTTACACTTCAAAGTTCGCAGAAAAGTAAATCAGATTTCAAGATAACTAAATCATAGCTGAGCTTAACTTTAACTACTCTATTCAAGCCTCAATGCTCATCAATGTCATGTTTCTTTTCCTACCCGTCCATCCTCTCTTGTTCTCTACTAATAGGCTTCACATTCTACTTAGATCAAAAGGACTTTCAAAGCTTCTATTGTTAGGCCAATGTTCAAGGTGAGAAAATTTGGATTTAGTGACTCAAGTCTAGAGGTGTTGTCCTTCTTGCTCTTCCCTTGGACTTATTTTTTTTTCACTTTTCTAACTTTTCTCTTTTTGTTTTGTTTTGTTTTTTTTTTACAGCTCAGCATGAGCTTTATTTCCTATACACTTGCCTTATTCATTCCCTTCTTTTTCTTTTTCTTTCTCTTTTTTTTTTCAGGCCAAAATGCCTACAAAATTTTTTCTTTTCTAAGAGTAAGAGGCCAAAGATGACACTTCGAATAGAAGTGACACCCCCCAAAATTTGAACATAACATTGTCCTCAATGTTAGAGTAGAACTAAGTCGGAACAACCCTCTAGACTATGATGGTTTTGGAATTTGGCTTATCATGAAGTAGGTGTTAACAAGAAAAAGGCTCATGCTCAAAATCTAGGTGCAAGGGGATATTCGATCAAAACCAGTGAATCTTCTGAAGGCACAAAGATCAAACAACTGCCTTAATCATCTCTAAATAGTATGTTTAGACCTAATTCATTTTGACCAAGATTGAACTTGGGGTAGATGACATTTCACAATTTGAAATTCAAGACGTAGTACCAGCTAAGCTCAAGCATATGCCTAGCATATCAGATTTATTCAAAAACAATGTTGCAGTCACACATTGTTTCGCAGATCTGGATATCATGTACACAGTTAAACAACGAAAGTAAACGAGGATTGACTTTCAACAATCACGGTCACAACCAGACATGCATAAGAAAGAATGAGGACAAACGAGGCATCATCGAGCACAAGGAGAATCAACTACTAAACTTAAAACATATTATCATAAAGATTAAACAGAACGACATGCTTTAACATGGAATAAGCATGAAGTCCAGACACCTATTCAACAAAAACTAACACCCAAAACATAAAAACAGAAATAACATAACCAAACGAAATTTGAAATTGTTTTTGTAAAAGTTTAGAGAGTTTAGAAAGGACCCTGTTCGTCAGGCGGAACCATCAACAGCCTTCTTTACCTTCACACGATCACCCTTCTTCTTCAACAATCTAGTTGTTTGAGCTTTGACTTTCAGCAACACCTTGTGCATCATCCTGAATCCTTTCAGCAGCTTCGCTTGCTTCATTTTGATCTTCGAAAGTTCAAGCAGCAAGGCTTCCATTGCATCGCTTGCCACAGTAGTCTCCTCCCCTTGAGCTCGGGCTTGTGCTTGAGCATGGCGCTTTGTTAGGTATGGAATGTTGAAGTAGCTCTTCGTGATGCTCCTCGGCTCGTCGGAATGGAAAGGAACTCCTGCTCGCTTGTAGAGCTCTGAAATGAGCGAAGGGCAGAAGAGTGGCCCAGCCATCTTGCTAGCTTGGATGCTAATGGAATCGATAATGAACGGTGCGATATCAATCGGGTCGCCCTTCACAATCGCGGCCACCATCAAGATACGATCCTGTCCCACCAAAGTGTTGTGGGTTGTGGAGCTTATTTTGTTCCGCAGAAAGTGAATCCAAATATTAGCTTCGGTTGTCAAGAAACTAGCCAAAGCAGAAAGGTTATCATTTGTTTCGTCCACCCAACGTGCGCCTGGCACGGATACAACACTCAAAGCTTCATCCAACTGCTCCTTCGTGACTGAATTTAACAAATCAATGAATGTGTCGGGCTGTGGTGGATGTGTGCCATAGACTTCGTGCACTGTTCTGGGATTCAAAACCACCTTCTTTCCTCTGACAGTAGCCTTAATCTCGTAATCCACACTCGTTGATTGCTCACAATTGGCGTAGAACTCTCGGACTAAAGCAATAATTGGTGCGGGCTGCATAACAACAAAAAGCTCCCACCCTTACTGTTCGACACTGCGGAGTACAGCTTCAGGCAATTTGGAAAGATCTTTGAATCCCCTCTCCAAGTTAAGCTTCTGGTTCGCAAGTTCTTGCATTCTTGCCTTGTGTCGCTTTGTTGTAAATTTCGGAATCTGGTCAATCTCTTCTGCGGATAATTCAACCACTTTAGCTTTCCCACGCTTGATTTCTTTCTTTCGATCTATGTCTGACTTCTTTGCCGAACCTTCTCCCACTTCCTTGACAGCAACTTGCTTTAAACGTTTTCCTGTATTCTTACTCCTCAAGACTCCCTTGTCATCCACTACGGTTTCCACTCGCTTCCTCTTCTTTGGTGTTGCATTTTTCTCAGGTACGGTTGTCTTTCCTTTTGTAGTTTTCTTGCCACCACATGTGGCTGCTTGCTCTTTCGATGCTGTAGCATTGGCTGCTTCAGCTTCCTCTTCAACTGCAGTGCGCTCACTTACTTCCTTTTCCTTGGCAAGAGGCTGATACTGGGTCTCTAGCTCACTCTCCTCAACAGGCTCGTCAGACTGGCCTGCCTCTGTATCCCTTGTACTAGCAGCATTACCCTCTGATTGCTGGGGTTCCTGTTCAGCTTCTGGCTCTTCAGACTGGCATTCAGCATTGTTCTCTGCCTCAGATTCTTCATCTTCAGACTATGCATCCTCTGTTTCAACAACAACTTCCTTCTCGGGTTCCCTTGCAGGCTTTAAAGTAGCCGCGTTAACCAAATCCATCAAATTCCCTTTCTTGGTCTTAGGGTTTGCAGTTTTAGGCTTTTGGACTGGTTCATCAGGAATCTCAACTGGATTCTCTGCGCTGGTGGGTGGTAATTTTGCATTCCTTTGAGCCATGATTGAGACAACAACCGTGCTCGATCTCCTCAACTTTGGAGCAGGCTCCGGCTTCTATGACTTTGATACGACTTTAGGCTTTGGTGAGGCGGGACTCGCCTTTTCTGGGGATGCTTAAGGGGATTCAACCTCCATCCCTGGTCGCTTCTTTCCAGATTGTTTCACCCTCATCTTCAAATCTGCAAAAAGGCATATCCTCAGACCCCATAAATAAAATGTCAAGGATTTCTACAATACGAACAGAAATCCCAAGTGCACAAAAGAATAGGCCATCATTTGTTCAACACGTCAAAAAAAATCTACCCCCAAACTTTGAGTCCATTCAAAATTCCTCACAACAAATTGAACACCCGTTGAGAATTTGAAATCATCTTGAGCCCTAACACAAACTTGTCAGATTATCTTGTCAGAACTACTGCATACGACTCACAATGATCATAGAAACCAAAACGAATATAACATTCAAGTTCATGGGTTCCAAATCATGCGAACTAAGAGTTTTAATCCATAGCACAGATAGCAATTCAGGAAAAACTTCAAAGACACGAACATACCAGCCATTCTTCATTGCGGAATTAAACAATAACAAGGAACACCAAGTTCGGAACAAAATTTTAGCACCCACGAGTAAGAGAGTAAAGTGAAATAAGAATTGGTACTTGTTGTTCGACACACACTTCTTGATTTATGCACAAGATTTCCCGGTTTCCTCTGCCAAATTTGCTAAAGTCGGAGTGTTTTTGAAGTTGTGCAACAATATGTACAATATATAAATAACCCCACTTTAAGTAAAAATTGGTATCAGAAATAAGGAAAACCCTTCAACTTCCCTTTATTAGACACAACCTTTCTTTTCAATTTAAAAAGTAACTTTCCTAAACTGTCATTCCTTGGAATAACCGCACTCTCTCTCCTCAATGGCTATGTGTTCAATCCCTATCCACATATTCCAAATTTACTATTTCCCTTTTTTTCTATTTATTTCCTCTTTGCTTTTTTTCTGTCTTTTTCTTTTATAATAATAATAACATAAAACACTAAAACTCGTACCTCTACATAAAATACTTAAAATATTCATTTAACTAGATCAACTATTCTCAATACCAATGCTACTCATAGGTTGTAGCATTTAACTATCCTAAAGTTAATTCACAGAAAATTTAAATTTAACTAGGCAAAAAGATAAATGTAGAATAATAAAAAAATATATATATATATACATCCTAAGCTATCATCGCATGCTTCATCTATTCCTCATGATAGCTTAGGTTACCTCAACTTTAAGGTTCCTCCAATATGAAAGAAGCTTTCAGGTTGCTCCAGCCTCTTTCATGATATTGTTTTACTCTCTGCACATTGACTTTAAAGGTGCTCCCTGTGCATTCATCTTTCAGTTCCACAGCTCCATGAGGATAAATCTTCACCAAAGTGAAGGGTCCTGACCACCTGGACTTGAGCTTGCCAGGAAACAACCTCAGCCTAGCATTGAAAAGTAGAATCTGCTGTCCTTCTTCCAAGTTTCTATCTACAATCTTGTTGTCATGCCATCTCTTCACTTTTTCCTTGTATATCTTTTCATTTTCATAGCTTTGTACCCTCAATTCTTCTAGCTCATTAAGCTGCAGCATCCTCTTCTCTCCACTTGTCTTCGGATCGAAATTAAGTTTCCTGGTGGCCCAAAATGCCTTATGCTCCATTTCTAAAGGCAAATGGCAAGCCTTCCCAAACACAATCTTGTAAGGAGACATCCCCAAAGGTGTTTTATAGGCTGTCCTGTAAGTCCACAACGAATCATCCAGGTGTTTAGACCAGTCCTTCCTTGTGGTGTTTACCACCTTCTCCAGCACACTCTTTACCTCTCTGTTGGACAATTCAGCAAGCCCATTTGTCTGTGGATGATAAGCAGTTGAGACCTTGGGGTTAATGTTGTATTTGGCTAAAAGAGCAGCCAAACTCTTATTAATGAATTGTGTTCCTTCATCACAGATGATTTCCCTTGGCGTTCCAAACCTTGTGAAGATGTGCTTATGCAGAAATTCGATTACAGTAGCAGCATCATTGTAAGCACAAGTAGAAGCTTCCACCCATCTAGATACATAGTCAACAACTAACAAAATATATTCATTTCCAAAAGAGGATGGAAATGGCCCCATGAAATCCATACCCCACACATCAAATAGTTCTACTTCCACTATATTGTTAAGAGGCATAGCATTCTTGGCTGGCAAATTCCCCACTCTTTGACATCTATCACAGCTCTTCACAAACTCAAAAATATCTTTGAAAATCCTTGGCCAGTAGAATCCTGACTGCAACACTTTGGCAACTGTTCTTTGCCCCCCAAAATGCCCTCCATATGCTGAAGCATGACATTCATTCAGAATATCTGGAATTTTATAATCTGGAACACACCTTCTGAAAATCTGATCAGGGCCCAACCTATACAAAGTTGGATCATCCCAATAATAGTACTTTGCATCATGTAAAAACCTTTTCAACTGCTATCCAAGCAAACCATATGGTTTTCAACCTGTAGCTAGATAATTTGCAATGTCTGCAAACCAGAGTGCATCTTCTTTGCAGGCCATGAGTTGCTCATCTGGAAAAGCATCATTAATCTGTGTTGTGGCATCCACTCCAAATGGATTTTCCAATCTTGATAAATGACCAGCAACTTGATTCTCTGGTCCTTTCCTATCTTTGATTTCCAAATCAAATTCTTGCAGGAGAAGTATCCATTTGATGAGCCTTGGTTTTGCATCTTTCTTAGCCATTTAGTACTTGATTGCAGAATGATCAGTGAATACAATTACCTTGGCTCCAACCAGATAGGACCTGAACTTATCAAAAGCGAATACCACTGCCAACAGCTCTTTTTTCTGTAGTGGTATAGTTTCTCTGTGCACCATCCATTGTCTTGCTAGCATAGTATATAGATCTGAAGATTTTATCCTTTCTCTGTCCTAACACTGTCCCAACTGCATAATTACTTGCATCACACATCAGCTCAAATGGTTCATCCAAATTTGGTGGTTGCATTACAGGAGCTGTGACAAGTGCAGCTTTTAATTTAGTGAATGCCTTCATAAAATCACTGCTGAAATCAAACTTTTGGTCTTGTTCTAGCAGCTCAGATAATGGCTTGGCTATCTTGGAGAAATCCTTGATGAACTTTCTATAAAAACCAGCATGGCCCAAGAAGCTCCTAACTGCTTTCACTATACTCGGAATTGGCATTCTGTCTATTACTTCAATCTTTGCAGGATCAACTCCAATGCCTCTGTTTGAAATCTTGTGCCCTAAGACCACTCCTTGCTGCACCATGAAGCAGCATTTCTCCCAGTTTAAGACCAGCTGTGACTTCTCACATAACTGCAGCACTCTATCAAGGTTCCCTAAGCAGGTGTTAAAATCTCTCCCAAAGACTGAGATGTCATCCATGAACACTTCTAACCCATTCTCAATCATTTCAGAAAATATAGAGATCATGCAATGCTGGAAAGTTGTTGGAGCATTGTAGAGACCAAATGACATTCTTCTGAATGCAAATGTCCCATAAGGACAGGTGAATGTAGTTAGATTATGATGTTCTGGTGCTATTGCAATCTGATGATACCTAGAATACCCATCTAGGAAGCAATAATAACCTTGACCAGCCAATCTGTCCAACATCTGATCTACAAAAGGCAGTGGAAAGTGATCTTTTCTTGTGGCATCATTCAACTTCCTGTAATCTATACAGATCCTCCACCCAGAAATTGTCCTTGTAGCTATCATCTCATTCTTCTCATTTTGTACCACAGTTACTCCTCCTTTCTTTGGTACACACTGCACTGGACTCACCCATGAACTGTCTGAAATAGGGAAAATGATCCCTGCATCCAACCATTTAATGATTTCTTTCTTCACAACCTCCTTCATGTTGGGGTTGAGCCTTCTTCGTGGTTGTACCGAGTTCTTGATTCCATCTTCCAATAATATCTTATGCATGAAAATTGTAGGGCTGATTCCCTTAATATCTGGTATGGTCCAACCAATTGCCTGTTTATGTTTCCTAAGCATGTGCATCATCTTCTGTTCATCCTCATTTTTCAAGTTAGAAGCAATTATCACAGGTAGAGTGTCTGCTTCTCCCAAATACACATATTTCAGGTGATTTGGCAGGGGCTTGAGTATCAGTTCAAGGGGTTCTTCAAGTGAAGACTTTGGCTCCTTCTGTTCTCTATTCATAAGGTCCAATGATTCGAAAATTGCTTTGTACCCTCCAAATTTTGCACCATGCTCAACCCATGCTGCAGCATTTTCATCAGTTATATCTTCATTTTCACATTTTCCCTGCTGCAGCTCTTCCACATTGATACGTGAGTAAGATGACCCATATTTCGATGTGTGCGCATGCTTGTTTGAGGCTATTTTACTCCCGTAACATATATTTTTGTCGTATTTTGGTTGTATTTTTGTGTTTTTGTGTTTTAGATGTTGTAGGATAGGTTTTGGGCCTAAACGAGCATTTTTGGTGGAGTTTTGGAGGAAAATCGCACGTGTTTGGAGTTTGGAGAGCTCGACCGGCCGAGCGGGTGCAGGACCGGCCGAGCGGGGCATTCAGAGGGCTCAACCGGCCGAGCAGGTGCAGGACCGGCCGAGCGAAGGCACAAAATTTGTTCAGAGGGCTCGACCGGTCGAGCGGGTGCAGGACCGGCCGAGCCAAGCCGACAGAGAGCAGGCTCGGGCGAGCCATCTTTGACCGGCCGAGCCTGGGCGGTTTTGTCCTGAATTGTGGCAGTTTCTAACTTCGACCGGGCGAGCCATACTTCGACCGGGCGATCCGAGGCCCTGTTTGCATGCTTATAAAAGGGGAAAAGGCAGTTATTTGAAGAGCTTTTTGTTATTTTTCATAAATCTAGTTAGAATTTCTCCTAGATTCCATTTCCTATCACGATTCATCCAAATTCTAGAGTATCTTAGAGCTTAATTCACCAATCCTTGGAAGAGAAGCGAAGAATCAAGGTGGTAGATCAAGGCATACAAATCCAATTGGGGAAGATTCCAATCTCTACTTTTCAAATTGTAATGGATGTAATTGAATTCAACTTTGTATTTGTACAATTGAAAGGTATGATGTTCTAATTCATTTTGGATGTTGATTTGAGTAAGGATGCATGATCATTTGGTTTGAGAATTGTTTGTTTACTTTCCTTTGAGAGCTTGAATTGCACTAGAACTTGTTCCTTACCTCCTAGGTGTAGGTAAGAGCCAGCTTAGGAGGTAGTTGATGTGAACGCTGCAGCCAATACGCGGGCGGAATCATCGTGAATAGTGTAGATTCATACGATTTTAGTTCCAATCCATGTGCGGTGCTAGGTCGTAGGGCAATAATTGACGAACTATTTGGAGTGGTCTAGGGCTTAATAACGTGATGGTTTGCAAGTCTTAGATCATCAACCGTTAGCTCGCCGTGACAAGGGGTTAACGAGTGTAGGGTCGATTGCTCAATCTCCTAGGGATTAAAATGTGTTTACATCAATGATTAACCAAATTTGATTGCATCTACACTCATATCAACATCCTATCTTCCTGATTTGAGAATTTGATTGTCTTGGTTTACCGATTTGGAGAAGTATTGATCAATTGATGATTGTTTGTTTAATTTAATGTTTGTCATATATTGTTAGCATAGGTTTAGATTGAATGCTTAGATTGTTAGAAACTACTCAACGATTGTATCATGCTTAGCTATAAGACTTTGCCATAGTATCTCGGTATTCTAGCGGGCGAAGCGGGGAAGGACTTGGATTTGACAAATATTATTCTTGTGTAGTTAGAGGTTTAATTTGATTGAACTTTTAGCCGCATCAAGTTTTGGTGCCATTGCCGGGGACTTCATTTAGTAGGTTGCTAGATATTGGGGGAAAAGTGAAGCTTGTAGGCTAGGTGTTTGTTTTATTGCTTGTGAAAAACTTTGTTGCTTTTAGCTTGTTGATAGATAGTGGTTGTTCCTTTGTTTGATCAAGTTGTTTGGTTTCGTAATTGGTTTCTTTTGTGAAGTGTAGGTTGTATATGATCACGAGGTCCAACGCTCGTGAGCTCTTGGAAAGGAAAGCACAACAAGGACAAGAAAGTATTGAGATTGATTTGGAAATGGCTAATCCGGGGGAAGATACAATGAGGATTGGAGAGTTAGAAAGACAAATTGAATTGATGAAGGCGTTGCTTAATGAGAGGAATGGTCCTCGTAGACCACTGCAAAATCTTTTCCGACCTCAAGGAGAGCCGATGACCGGTGGTTTCCAGTTAGGAGTAAATGCCACACAATTCGAGATAAAGCCACAGTTGGTCCAAATGATACAGAATAATCAGTTTTGGGGACATACTACCGAGGATCCGAATGTTCATATATCCCGATTTTTGGAAATCACGGATACCATTAAGATCAACCAAGTGCCCCAAGACCAAATACGGCTGCGGTTATTCTCATTTTCTTTGAGGGACTCGGCGAGGCATTGGTTTGAGGGTCTAGACAAGACAAATATAGCCACTTGGGAAGAGTTAAGAGAGAAGTTCCTATTCAAGTTTTTTCCACCAAGTTTGACTTTGAAAAGAAGGGCGGATATTACGTCGTTTGGGCAAAGGTACGATGAGCCTCTCTATGAAGCTTGGGATAGGTTCCGAGATCTTTTACGTAAGTGCCCTCGACATGGTCTTTCTAAGAGTCAACAAATATGCCAATTCTACGGTGGGTTGAATTATGATACAAAAGTCATGATGGATGCTTCTTCGGGAGGTGCATTTCTCGATCAAGAAGAAGAGGATTCTTGGAAAACAATTGAAAAAATGGCCGAAAACAGTTTCCAATGGCCAAGGGAACGGAAGGATTATAGGCCGGTGAAGTCAGTCAACGATGCTTATGAGCCGGAGGATTTTAAAGAACAAATAGCGGCCATGCAAAGGAAGCTCGATAAGCTATCTACTTCGGGAAGTGGAAGAGAGGAGATGATGATACTTAAGCAGGACAATGCTTATTCGGTGAATGTAAATTTCGTTAATCAAAGGATGGGGTACAACAACCGACCCCAATACAATCCTCAAGGTAACATGTATTATCATCCATCCAACCGCTTCCACCCAAATTTCTCCTATGCAAATCCGAACAACGCTCTCAATCCTCCTATGCAATTGGAAGGAGGAGGGAGTAGTAGTCAAGGGGGATACGTAGGGGGAGGAAGTAGATATGTGAATCAAGAGATGAGGAAGAATCCGAATGAAGAGATTGATAAAAGGTTTGAAAAGTATGACGGGATGTTCGCGGAAATCCAGCTGCAAATTTCTTCATTTGCTAAACAATTAAGTAGCAAACATCAAGCAGGGAAATTTCCAAGTGACACGGAAATTGTCCAAAAGAAGGGTTGTAATATGATCAATGGAGAAGATAGATTGAATGAGAAATTGGAGGTCATGACTCCAAAAGTGGAAAGTGGTGAAACCAAGGAAGATGGAAAGGAGTTAAAAGAAGAGAGTGTGGAAGACGAGAAAGAAGGACAAATTGAGAGGGTGCATTTCTTTGATTATGTTAGGAAGGGAGATATAGAGATGCCACTTTCGGATGAAATTGAACGTGTTCCCATGTTAGATGAACTTGTTGGAATTGAGGTAACATTAGATGGTGAACTACATAAACCGGGAAGTCAAGAATATGAAGAGAAGAACATAGCTAGCAAAAAGGAGGATCCGGGCGGATTTGTCATTGGTTGTCAAATTGGAGACGTGAAGGTTGAAAAAGCCTTATGTGATTCCGGTGCTAGTGTGAACATAATGTCGTGGGATTTATACAAGAAGTTGGAGGTTGGACATCTTAAACCCACAAATCAAGTCATGCAATTAGCAAATCAAGCTCTCTTTTGTCCTCGCGGAGTGGTTGAAGACGTGCTTGTGGAGGTTTTAACGTTCACATTTCCCGGAGATTTTCTTGTGGTGGATATGAAAAACAAAGGCGGGATTCAATTGATTTTTGGAAGGCATTTCTTATATACGGCCGATGCACTATTTGACATGAAACAAGGGGAGCTTACTTTCCGTTGTGGGGGAAAAGAAGTCATTTTTGCTTTACCTCAAAAGAATTTGCATGAATTTGAAGAGGAGAGAGTTGATAGGAAAAAGAGATTGAAGGATGTGCTCGATCCGGGATTAGACCTGAAGGAGTACGAGGATGAAGAAAAGGATGATCCGGGAGACTTTGATAGAGATGAACAATTTCGGACAAAGAAAGCACGCATGGATTTGGATCCACCCCGAAATGCACGGAGGAAGTTATTTTTTCCGGAGGATGATGTCGTGCTTAATCAAGGTATGAGTTCGGGATCGGCACCATGGGATCATGATTGACTTGAGGTATGGTCGTCGAGCTTTCGACGTTAAACAAGCGCTTATTGGGAGGCAACCCAATGTTTAAACCTGGTTATTTTCTTGCTTTTGAATAATGGTGTTATTGATTTTGGTTTAATAATGTTGTTTAGTGTTTGTTGATGAAGGATTCTTAATTGTGTGTGGATTTACAAGTCTATCTAGCATTGTGATTGAAGAATAGGAAGGATGGAAGGCCGTATGTTCGTGAAAATGTCGGAGAAAAGGCGAGAAATGGTGGAAGCAGGGGTAGCTCGGCCGAGCGGGTGCAGGCTCGGCCGAGCTGGATCGAAGGCCAGGGACAGAGGCTTCGCTCGGCCGAGCGAGTGCAGGCTAGGCCGAGCCATGGCATGCCAGCAGCGATCGTCCGCGGATAGAGCCTCCACTCGGTCGAGCCATCTCGCGCTCGACCGAGCCACGCGCAATTTTAAAATCCCGATCGAGCAATTGCTCGACCCATTTACCGATCGGTCAAAATTTCTCTTTCCAAAATTTTTTCCATACTTTGGTGCATTCAATTGTTCTTGTCTTACATTTCATTTCTTCTCATGGCAAGCAAACGAGCACGGGGGGAGTCTTCTTCTTCAAGTGGGCGCCCAAAGAAGTTTGATGATGAAGAGTTTGCGAAATACAAAAGTTTGGCGAATAGGCAAGCGGTGGGCACTAAATATTTGTGCCGAGAGATGTTGAAGGCTCTTAAATTGAAGGATGATGTCTGGAGCCTCCTCACCGGAATCGGGTGGAAGAAGATGCTTAATGCCAAATGGCCGGGCTACATGGAGTTATCTAGGGAGTTCATCGCCTCGGTCACAGTCATGAAAGGAATAGGAGGTCTACCATTGTCGATGAAGTTCAAACTCAAAGGTACGGAATACTTCTATCAAAAAGCCAAGATCGATGAAATTTTTGGTAGTGATCATGAGTCGGTGTTTGTGCATGAGAATATTAATTTGGGAGAATTTTGGGAAGCTATTACTGGTATTACATTAGATAGGAAGTTCAATATCAAAGAATGTAGAGCTACATCAATTAGGAATCCTGTTATCCGATATATTCATAAGTTTGTTGGTGGTTCTGTCTGCGGGAGGTATGAGTCGAGTAATGTGATTAATCCGGAACTTCATATGTTGTATGCTTTGATGCATGGGATTAAATTTTCTTTGGGAGCAATGTTAATGGATGCTTGGAGTCGAGCTGCTAACACTAACACCCGAACTTTCACTTGTGGAATGTTAACTCTTATTTTTGAGGATATTGGTGTTGACTTATCTGGTACTACTGCTCCTGCTTTGTTCTTGGATTCTAACTCATTGTTAGCTGGGCGATTTTTGGTTCCCGGGCATAAGAATTCGATTTATTATAAATTTGGGAATTTGCCCATATTGATGCCTCGTCCGGATTGGACTACTGTTTGGGAAATTGACAAGTTTAGTCACTTTGGCCCAAAACCACCCACCTTTTAGTTAGCCACGTTACAACCCATAAAAAGACCTTTTTGATTCTAGAAACTAACTCGTTGTAGTATAGTGGTGAGAATTGATGCAAGCCTATGGAAATCAAGCTCGATATCTTGTGATTGTGTGAAATCTCTTCGTCCCTAAACACGTAAGGGAGTGATTTCATTTCTTGTACCTATTTTTGATGAGTGGTTCATGTCCTTAGCATTAACCTTGTTACAAAGTTAGGTGATAATCTCGTTTTACTTGAACATGCTAAGATAACTTTGATGAGCTATGAGGTGTTGCATGAGGTAGATTAATAACTTTGCTTTGTTTTGATTGAGGACAATCAAAGGTTTAAGTTTGGGGAATTATGATACGTGCGTAAGATGACCCATATTTCAATGTGTGCGCATGCTTGTTTGAGGCTATTTTACTCCCGTATCATATGTTTTTGTCGTATTTTGGTTGTGTTTTCGTGTTTTTATGTTTTGGATGTTGTAGGATAGGTTTTGGGCATAAACGAGCATTTTTGGTGGAGTTTTGGAGGAAAATCGCACGTGTTTGGAGTTTGGAGAGCTCGACCGACCGAGCGGGTGCAGGACCGGCCGAGCGGGGCATTCAGAGGTCTCGACCGGTCGAGCAGGTGCAGGACCGGCCGAGCCAAGCCGACAGAAAGCAGGCTCAACCGAGCCATCTTCGACCGGCCGAGCCTGGGCGGTTTTGTCCTGAATTATGGCAGTTTCTAACTTCGATCGGGCGAGCCATACTTTGACCGGGCGATCCGAGGCCTTGTTTGCTTGCTTATAAAAGGGGAAAAGGCAGTTATTTGAAGAGCTTTTTGTCTTATTTCATAAATCTAGTTAGAATTTCTCCTAGATTCCATTTCCTATCACGATTCATCCAAATTCTAGAGTATCTTAGAGCATAATTCACTAATCCTTGGAAGAAAAGCGAAGAATCAAGGTGGTAGATCAAGGCATACAAATCCAATTGGGGAAGATTCCAATCTCTACTTTTCAAATTGTAATGGATGTAATTGAATTCAACTTTGTATTTCTACAATTGAAAGGTATGATGTTCTAATTCATTTTGGATGTTGATTTGAGTAAGGATGCATGATCATTTGGTTTGAGAATTGTTTGTTTACTTTCCTTTGAGAGCTTGAATTGCACTAGAACTTGTTCCTTACCTCCTAGGTGTAGGTAAGAGCCAGCTTAGGAGGTAGTTGATGTGAACGTTGCAGGCAATACACGGGCGGAATTGTCGTGAATAGTGTAGATTCATACGATTTTAGTTCCAATCCATGTGTGGTGCTACGTCGTAGGGCAATAATTGACGAACTATTTGGAGTGGTCTAGGGCTTAATAACGTGATGGTTTGCAAGTCTTAGATCATCAACCGTTAGCTCGCCGTGACAAGGGGTTAACGAGTGTAGGGTCGATTGCTCAATCTCCTAGGGATTAAAATGTGTTTACATCAATGATTAACCTAATTTGATTGCATCTACACTCATATCAACATCCTATCTTCCTAATTTGAGAATTTGATTGTCTTGGTTTACCGATTTGGAGAAGTATTGATCAATTGATGATTGTTTGTTTAATTCAATGTTTGTCATATATTGTTAGCATATGTTTAGATTGAATGCTTAGATTGTTAGAAACTACTCAACGATTGTATCATGCTTAGCTATAAGACTTTGCCATAGTATCTCGATATTCTAGCGGGCGAAGCGGGGAAGGACCTGGATTTGACAAATATTATTCTTGTGTAGTTATAGGTTTAATTTGATTGAACGTTTAGCCACATCACACATGTTCTGCTACAACTGATTCCAATATTCCAATGGTGAAGCAGTCTTCTGATTCATCTGGTAACTTCATGGTGTTGTACAGGTTAAAAGTAGCTTGCTCTTCATGAACCCTCATAATCAATTCCCCTTTTTCCACATCAATCAATGTTCTCCCTGTGGCTAAGAAAGGTCTTTCCCAAGATAATGGGTACTTCTCTATCAGCTTCATAATCCAGAATGATAAAATCTGCGGGAAAGATAAACTTATCTACCCTAACCAATACATCCTCAATCTTTCCCTCCAGGTGAACAATTGATCTATCTGCAAGCTGCAAAGTGATGGTTGTTAGCCTTGCTCCTCCTATACCCAGTTTTTTTAAAATTGAGAGTGGCATCAAGTTTACACTAGCTCCCAGATCACAAAGTGCTCTCCCCACATCTCTTCCTCCAATTGAACAAGGAATAGTAAAACTCCCGAGATCCTTCAATTTTGCTGGAATTTGCCTTCTCAAAGGTCCACTAACTTCCTCAAAAAGAGATACAGTCTCAAACTCCTTCAGCCTTTTCTTTTTAGTCAGGATGTCCTTCAGAAATTTTACATAAGTTGGCATTTGTTCTAGAGCCTCCACTAGAGGTACATTGATGTGGATTTGCTTGAGCATATCCAAGTGTAGGAACTGAGTCTACAATAGGCGACATGAATCGCCATTTATT
>JAPKLW010000467.1:72288-138743 GCA_026898455.1 Plectranthus barbatus
TTATTGCAAGTCATTAATGATTACCAGTATATCAAACATAACGTTTCCCAATATACCAATCATAATGCTTTTATGTATACAATTCCAACAGCTCTAGCATTCCGAACCTGGTAAAAACTTCACCTAAAGCTTGCAAAAACTTATTAATATTTGCATAGTTTAAAATATCATAACCTATTTACAAACAAGCGTAAACAAGCAAAATGAACTTTCATTATTAATCATCTTATTCAAAACAACATCTAAAGTTCATGCAAAGAGATCAAAAGATAACTCTTTATGAGAGTTATCAGACCACGCGAAGAAGAATGTGATGATCAAGAAGTAAGGGATATTCACATCTAATGTGAATTTTGGGTTGAAAATTAGTAAGTTGATTGAAACAATTTTTCAGAAGGATGAGCTCGACAAGGGCGAGGCGTTGATGCCCACAGACTTCATTCCTCTAACGAAGAAAGCGTCGCACCCTGCTGACATGTCCCGCCCAGTCATACTGAAAGGGAAGTCTAATGTTGACCCCAACATTCCTACTTCTCCTGATGACGTGCATTCATCAGAGGTAGCATTCTAACTGTTGGAGCAGGCAATCCCCAGGACTGCTGAGGAGATTGTTGCTGCCAAGAAGGCTATAGAAACAGAGAAATACTTTCAAGATCTTGCTGAGATCGAAAAGGTCGGAGATCTGCCAGCAGAGCAGATCGAGGAGATTCTTGCTAAGAAGCAAGAGGAGCGCCCTGCTCAGGTACTTGGTCAGCTAGCTGCTGTAATACCCACAAGGAAGAGGAAAGAAGCTGGCTCTCCTGAGAAGAAGAATAGTACCCGAAGGAGGCTCGTTAAAACAGCCAAGAAAGAAGCCGCACAGAAAGAAATTTCTAAGAAGGCAGCTTTTGATAAGCCTGCACCTGCTACACCGGCTACTGAGAATTTTCCTACTACTGAGGAACAAAGGCAAGATACTCCTCTCTCCTCTAAACGTTTTGATGAACGAGTGAAGGAGGTAAGGGAGAGAAAAAGGAATGGAATGTTGAACCAGCAGGCACAAGAGAAGAAGAAGTATAAGAAGGATATGGAGAGGATGATATTTGAAGTGCGGGACCGAAACTTTGAACAAGTTAAGGCCGCTGCTGATGAAATTACTTTAAAGAAGGCCGCAGATGCGCAAGCAGCAAAAGAATCTGCTGAGTTTCTTGAACGTGCAGCTGAGGAGGCTAGCAGGTTAGCAATGGAGCATGAGGCTCAAGAAATTTCCAAGCGCAAAGGGAAGCAGGCCGTTCAACTTCCCATCACCGCACCTCTGCCCGAGCATGATGCTCTATCAGACAAGGACCTGAATACACTGATTGTGGCAGGAGTATTTGATGCTCCGGCACGTTCGAAAGGCCAAAGAGGAGGCGTTGCTATTCAGGAGCCTACTACTACACCTGCTCAGAATGTCGAGGTTGGGACCTCTTGGTCAGGTCAAAATGCTGAGCAAGGTGCTAGCATTGCTGAAGGCGCTGCTAAAATTTCAACTGCTGAAGAGAGGCCTAGCAGTGATGGCGCAGAGAATCAGAATGTTGAGCAAGTTTCTACGATATCACAGACTGCTGAGGAAAGATAGACTGCTTGATCAGAGCCTAGCACTCAAATTCCATCATCTACTGAGAAAAGGCCAGACAAAGAAAATGATGAAGGGTTTTTAGCTTCCTGCTACTCTGATTCTGATTCGGATGGAGAATTTGAGGATGTGTATGACGCGCGATTCCTGAGGTAAGTTCCAACATGCAATAATGAGACACTCCGAGTTCCTTTCAAAGGATTGCCAGGACTTCGATTCAAGATTAGGCATGTAGCGCAATGGTGTGCACCGATTTATCTAGAGGAAGAGGTAAATGCTGATCTTTTTCAGATGATTTTTGATATTGAAGCATTTGTGTTGGCGGTGATAAAGCGCGTTATTGCGAATGTTTTTTATGTGGAGTTTGATGAGAATACTCCGGAAGGGAAGGTGCTGAGCAAAGAATTTAGGAGATGGAAGTTCTTTGACTATGTTATGCACCAGCTTTGCTTTGAAGAAAGAATGTTGGTTATCACAACCAAGGGGTTTAATCACTGGAGAAAGGAGGAGAGATGGGCCAATGATTGGATTGATCAAGTGGATGGCACGAAGCAATTCTCAGACAAGCAAGTCCTTGCTAGGCTTCAAGCTATTCGTGCCCATCGATTGTTCTATAATTCTCAATCCATGCCAAGGTCTAGCTTGCTCCTGATGGATATTTAGATGCTAAGATTGAGCTATGAAAGAGACAGGCGAAAGCAACTGCTGAGTATCGCAGACGCCAGGCCGAATATGATGCTCAAAAGAAGGAAAGATTGATGGTTGGGATGGCTGAGGCCCGAGAGCAAAAAGAGTGAGAAAGGAGCCGTGAGCTGAGGAGGGTGGAGAACATGATTGTACTGTTCATGGAAGATAACATTCTGCAAGTGGCCAGAGCTGCGCACACTGCTGAGCTGGAGGAAGCTCATGCTGCTGAGCTTGCTAAAGCCCTAGAAGAAGTCTGGAACCTTGAGGAGGCAGAGCTGCTAGCAGATGAAGCTCAATACTTGAAGGCCTATGCCGATGAAACAAGCGTTGTTGAGCTTGCTGAGGCTGAAGCAAAGGCTTGGAAGGCAGATAAAGAAGAGCGCATCACTGATGTGCACATGGAAGATGTTGTATCTCTTACTGGTTGAGAATTGTTGTTGACAACGTCTTCATTTAATGTTCTCCCCATAAGCTTCCATAACTTCCATTCATATGTTGATCACGCTGTTCATTTTATCATTCAATATACTCTCTCCACCACTATTCCTCTGGACATACATGAATGAGAGGCTATGGAGGCTGCTGACATAAGGAAGGAAGTGGAGGAAGTCAGTCCGAGCAGAAGTGGCTGAAGTGAAATGTGATGTGTCTGGCATAAAGCAGAGCATGGACGTGATGAAGGAAGAAGTCGCTGATTCTCAGCAGAAGATCGTGCAGAGTGTTCAATCCTTCTCATCCACCTTTTTGGCTGCGATCAAAGAGGGGGAAGAAAGGAGACTCGCTGAAGCTGAGAAGAGGAAGCGAGAAGAAGTGGAGAGGAGAGTTGCAGAAGAAGAGCTTAAAAAGAAGGAGATGGAGATCAAGTTTAAGAGAATTGAAATGGAGAATGAGAGACTTCCCAAGAAGCTAGAGAGGGAGACTGCTGATCGTGAGGCCAACAAGGAGTTATTTGACAGGTTCATGCAGATGGCGATGAGTAAATTTGATGATCTTTCCAAAAAGCCTGCTCCTGACTCTTGAGCTGAAGTGAATGCTAGCAAGGTCTCTGTCATCATTTTGTTGTCTTTTTTTCAGTTTCTGTACTTGTAACATCTAAAAATCATGAATGAAACTGAATCAGACTTAGACAATTTCTCATTGTCCACTTCTGATGTTTTTGCTTGTCTTTGTTGATATACACTATTTATGTATTCAACGAAATTGCATGTGGTTATGGATGCTGAGTCATTGGTTTGTGATTGGTGGTAAAATGCTTGCTGATTTGATTGGATGCTAGGATTCTAGCATATTGCTAAGAAGCATTTTACTTATGTTTTATTCAAGAAATATTTCCCAGCATTTATTGAGGGGGAATTTACTTAAAACCAATCTCTGCTATGAACTAAGTTGGTTAAATGCTGAGTTAGATTGCTATATTAGTTCTGTTACTTAGAATATCTTGTAAACTCAGAAATTTTTCTATCTTAGATTCAACAATTGATAGTAAGCTTTGATCGCACCAAAAAGGGGGAAATTGTTAGGAAAATATACCTTGATTTATATTCTAAATCACCCTTTAGGATCAAATTGTAAAAGTTTTGTTGAATCAAAGCTTAATTAGTTTGGTCGATCATTGCTGAATTCTAGCATAGTCTAGCAACTCTTTTCTAATGTCCTGTTTAGGAAATCTATCGAGTTGTAATAGGTTAGAAGTGCTTGAGAAGATTGCTTAAGGATTCAACAAATGGAACAAAGAAAATTAGATTCCAAGCAACTTCGGAAATGCTAGAGTCGCCAGCAGACAAAATAACTACTAAGGGGTTAGCAGTCAAGTGCTAAGAGGAATGATTGCTAAAGTGCTAGCAATCATATGCTGAAAGGACAGACTACTAGGAGTATTTACTCAGCAGTCAAGAGTAAAGATCTAGCAGAATGCTAAAGGAGTTAACATTCACTGTTTACTTAGGAGATCGCTAGAAGCTATACCAATCAGGAGACAAGATATCAAGTGATAGCAGAATGTTGAAGGAGTCAGCATTCGCTAGTACTTAGTAGATTGCTAGAAGAGCTCAGCAAACAAAAGACTTAGCAGATTGCTAGAAGAGCTCAGCAATCAAAAGGCTTAACAGAGCATTCCAAGAATTTTTCGATAGAATGCTAAGCAAAGGAGACACTCAGCATACACTTGCTAAGACGCCCATTCTGACAAAAGTACAACCAAGGACGATAAGCCTTACCCGAAGAAGGTAAAAAGGCAATGTACACGCTGGAAAGGACGAAAAAGCAAGTAGCTCTTTTGGACATGGAGGATCGTTGTGTCTAACGGGTCTAGAGATTTAAAGTTTTAGTCTCCAGATATAAAAGAGAAGTCCAAACAAGAGAGGACCCCCCCCCCTTCACTTCTACGACTAACACTTGCTCATACAAGAGAAAGCCTTACAAAGCGAACAAAAGCAAAAAAGAGAGTAGTCAGTTGAGAGCTCTTTAAAGAGAAAAAATCAAAGCTCTCTACAACCGTAGTGTCCCCCTAATTGAATATCTGACACTACATTGAAGAGATTCCTTGACTTTGCTCAAGAATCTAATCATTGGGATAATTTCCATCCTAGGAAGCATCCAGCAGTCACATCTCTGAAAAGAGATTGACTCCCACGGGCTGTTGCCAAAACCAGGAAAGTTCGGAAGGAACTATAAAGCTTCCATTGCAGTAAAGACAAGTTTTATGAAGGTGCGCCCTTGAATTAGCCGTAGTTGCCGACCAAGAATATCCAACTAACGGAGGATAGTTTTGTAGTGGCTTACTCGAAAGCTCACAACCTGCTACAGGAGATAGGCGATTCCTTGTCCTTGACCATATCTTTTTAGTGAAATTCTCAATGTTCGACTGAGGAGTGAACGTAGATCTTTAAGGATCGAACCACTATTATTATATTGTGTTCTTAATGTTTTATTGTTTCTACTGTTTGATTTAAAACCTAGCAACCTCAAGTTGCTAGAGTATATCTCTGAAACAATCTTAACACCTATCTTGAGCTAAACATTTGGAAAAGAAGTTAAGTGCAAGTTACTTTATATATTCCGCTGCATTTGCAATGTAGCTTTACGCCACTTATCACGACTCTGATCAGGGACCAACATAAATATTCCTTGTTTTATTCAAAAATTTATGATAAGTATGTTAGGTTTGCATTATTTCATGTATAACACACTCACATAGATGAACATAAGATATTTGGGTGGATTATAATGAATAGAACGATTCATTTCGTATTGGTAAATAGTCAACAATAGATTAAAACTATGTCCGAACTCTAAATTATTTGAAGAACCAATTGTCAAAGACAGTTGGTGTCAATTATTCAGAATAAATAACCGATGAAGTGGATAAGGTCATAACCGCTCTTCAAGGTTTAAACTGATTTGATGTCTGAGAAGTTCGAAAGTTAAACGTAGATTTTTCAGAGATCATGAGATTGTTTTTGAAGCGATCGTTTAACCAATGGATTTTTGGAATGTTACTCGAAGATGTAACAATTGTACAGACTAAATCCTTCTATGTTGAATTAGATTGATTCAGCTAAGAGAGCCTAGGGTTTTTATCTCTATATATAGGATAATGAGTGTTCTTTACCTTTGTATTCATTCTCTTTCAATATGTTTTCCATCTCACTTTACTATTTCCAGAGTCTCACTCTCTTTGAAAGATGTTTTCTCAAACAATTTCATCTTTCTTTCGTTGTACTTATCTATTAAACTTGACCTTATTGAAAGGATTTCTTCTAAAATTTATCCTTAATGAAAGGATCCCTTCTAACATGCTCTGCAGACCCAGCTGATTATCTACCACCTCAACTTGGGTCTTGCAACACATAAAAGTGATGCTTCAGGTTGGACCTGATATCCTTAATTTTAATGGAAGCCATATAGTGCCAGCGGGCCAACAAAAGCTTCTCTGTTGGAGAAATGAGGGTATTCATTTTTCTAGGAAGTGACGACCAGGAACATTCCATACAATCCTTGAACTTCCTCTTTCCATATTAGGTTGATAATTGGCTCTCACCTAAAAGGTCAAGTATTTAGGCTTGGTGCTGCTCAGAGTTGAAAAGCAAAATAACAAAACTCTAGAGATCAAGCACCTGGAGGGTTCTTCCTTGCTTTATTTTACTCTTGGTGCTTGAGGATTGCAACTACAGTATTTCAACTAATTGTCCTTAGTTTTGAAAATTGTGATTTCTCTAAAACTTTTTATTTCTACTCAGTTGCACAATCTCTTTATTAATTTCCTTCTTCTATTGATTTAACTAATAATTTGTGACTTCTTCATTCCTTTACAAATAAGTTGAATAATTCTTACAAACAAATTAGTCATGTTACTTATAATTAGATATTTAACTAATAATTTGTGACTTCTTCATTCATTTACAAATAAGTTGAATAATTCTTACAAACAAATTAGTCATGTTACTTATAATTAGATCACTCTGAGTGGGACGTTTTACATCTAACTGACAGTCAGTAAACTGAATGGTACCTCTTTAACCATCAGTTCCAGTAGGACTTATTCTTAGTCCTTTCCTCAATCCCATTTCGTTACCATATGATCTGAGAGGTAATTTTGTTTTTACTTTTCAAGAATGACTTAGTATCCCCCAGAAATTGTGCACGGGATGATGAACCGTTAGACGCTTAAATGATGAAAGCATGCAGACAGTTGTATTGAGAATCAAAGGATTTGTAGAGTCGGGAGAACATTTCATAGGATCTCAGATGGTGCATTTATAGAACATGAGATCACAAACCTTGACACATACTCTTACTCCTAGAATCAAAAGCTACAATTACTCCCATATTCAGATAATGACAAATTATTTTGTAGTCTCCATCTCTAATGAGAAATGAACATTAAGAATATGTAAGAACAATATTCTTAATTTCTTTGGCCCTGGTGCGCAATATCGACATTATACCGTAAGAGATATCCTGGGTCTACAAAAAAAATTACATTCATTTGGGCTCAAGAACTTCATGTCATAGAAGCAAAAAATATTCATCTCAGAAATGATTTGTAAATTCTGCGACACTACTAAGATTGCTACTAATGGCTCTTCCATCTTGTTAGTAGTATGTGGGAAATCTGTGAAGATTTCATTGGAATTACCAGTGGAACACTTCAATTTGAAATCTACAGGCGATGACCTCCTCACTTAACTAGAGCCAGCCCAACTTCTAGAAGAAAAACATTGGATGAATTGAAGAATCTACACAACATAAAACTTCCTACCTGCTATCTCTATAAAGATTTTTCAGCCCATCTACCGTACAGTTCTTGGCATTGTCTACAAAATGGTATTATACAAGTCAGAACCCTTTAGAAGATTCAGTTTTACCACCTGGAAGGCAATGGCAAATTTTCATGATAGAGCCTCCATTAATTGGGCCCAAGACATCTTCAACGGCCTTCGGGACAACATTAATGACTCCTCTTCATTGGAGATAACCTATGGCATGCAACTTAGTTGGCTTCTAGAAAAATTGATACCTTTCACTACTAGTGATCGTGAACTGGATGTATATGGATTTTGCCTCTAAGGTTCATTCATTTGGAAATAAAGCGAACAACTGAGGGAGAGTAGTCAAACTCTAAAGGCCAATTGGAGAGATAAGAAATATCTAAAAAAGAATTCTACATATTTCTCTCTCCTTTATAATTTGTTTTTCTCTTCTTTTTAATTTATTGACAAATATTTACCCTTCCCATGAGTTTGAACGAACAATATCTACTTTTTACCTCAACTTGTTGAGGGGAAAATTTATTTTAAGGTTAAGGGATTAGGGGTGAGTCAGTTTCTTGGTAAAACTGACAAATGCAATTCCATATATTCATTGCTTGTTTGGATTCGATGACACCAAAATGGGAGAAATTGTTGGGAATTAATATTAGTTTTAAAGTAGGATAATTCCACCTTTATAACCTTGTATATGTTAATTGAGCTGTAAAATATTACTCCCTCCGTCCCGGCTGAATTGTCCCAGTGACTTTGGGCACAATAACCAAGGAGTGTGAGTGTAAAGTAAGTTGAGTGGAATTAATATTTTATTGTTGAGTGTGAAAAAGTTGCCTTTTTAAGTAATGGGACAATTGAGGTGGGACGGACGAAAAAGGAAAGTGGGACAATTGAGGTATGACGGAGGGAGTAGGAATTATCTTTTACCAAAGAAATCAGCTGAAATTGACTCGACTAGGTTCTTGGAGAAGCAGATGCACTGGCAAGAGAACTTAAATATAGTCAGTTGTGAAGTCCTCAATTGAATGGACTTCAAAATAGATAAAGACATGCTATTCTCTAAAATTGATAGCGAGGACAACTGATAAAAGAGTCGTTCTTACAAGAAGCACACATCTCAGAAATAGGTCTGAAAAGTTGCAGATCTCAGAAAGCGTTTACAACAGCTAGAAGAAAGAGGACACTCAACACATTTGTAAAAACCTATATATACTTGAGAAGAGTATTAGTAATGGGTTGCTGAAGCTACCGATTTCATAAAGTGTGTCACTCACTGTGATTAATTACCATGTTTTTCGGTCAGTTATTCCATGTGTCTGAACATGAGACTCTTAGTATTTTTGCTAACAGTTAATCTTCCGGAGTTCACTCTCTCGTTAGAGTTGAATTAGAGATCAGTTCTTAAACTCCTTTCAGAAATCGACATTCAACAACAACCACTACTATTTACGTTCCATGAAGAACTAAAATTCACAACCCTTCCAGCTGGTAAGGCCTAGCGATGCGGTCTTGGTAAAGCCGATCTACCTAAAGAAAGCACATACAACTTGCTCTAGTTGGGTGAGTAAGCTCATATTTCTACTCACTTATCGCACTATTTTCTTATCTCTTTTAAGCATTTTAGTTTGTGTTCTGGAATAAATTAAGCATGAGTGTATTTTCGAGGTTATTATGCTTGTGATGCAAAGTTTTGTAGGAAAAAGCATTGAAAAAGAAGAACAGTTGATGAAAGAATGAAGAAATCCGCCACATGTGAGTCTGTTTCGACCGACGTGGGGAGAAAATCAAGCGACGCAAGGAATTCACTTGTGTCGACGTGAAGCTATCGATGCATGAAGCAAGTTGAGCCGAGGTTGATCTCGATATTAAAGTTCACGTCAATCGACGCAACATCCGTGATCTTTCACACAAAGAAGGAAATTTTGATTTGCAAGGAAGGAAACTTGGATTTTCACACGATTTTAAAGAGTTCAAGAAGGAAGTTGCCAATGAAAGTTGTGGACGAAATTGGACGAAGAAAATGCCATATTTCATCAAATCCTACCACATAAGAGCTCAACCCTACCTCTATATAAACTCATTTTTAGTTCTCAGTTGTGGAGTTCAAGTTTTAATATTAATTCACCTCTTTAGTTTTCAAATTTTCAACAGATGGAACTAAAACCCTTTATTTTTCTTGTACTTTACTTCTCTATTTCTTTACTTTAAATGCAATCTTTACTTTTTGTTTCAATGTTTATCTTTGATATGCTAGGCTAAGAACCTTTACAAATTTTTGGGTTTCTGCATCTGTGATACATGTTTTTATTCGAATTCTTCAACCCTTTAATTGGTTTAAACTCCTAGGCTAAAAATCTTTATAGATTCTCGGGTTTCTCCATTTGTGATACATGTTTTGATTCGAATTCTTCAAATCCTATAATTGGTTTAAACTCTTTGATTTATTTTGAATCTATTTTCAATCGAATGATCGAGAGATGAAAATTGGAATGTATTTTAGTTATTAATTAATGGACCGAGAGGTAAAGATTAGTAATAGGAAGTAAGAGTTTATTGCATTTGATTTTCTTTCCAACAAAGAAGAATTCATTTGTAGGATTAATCTGATTTTTATGAGATTGATTAAATTGTGTTTTTGAGACCGAGAGGAGACAATCACAAGTTAATAATCTAGGTTTTAGTTTCCCAACAAAGGAGTTAATTCCACTTTATCAAAATTTTCCATCAAAAATATATTTTGTGGGTTTGAAGTATTTGTTTCTTGCATGATGATCAGATTGGTAGGTTTCCGTAGGATCTGTGCTTTCTTTTATTTGAACTTCTTTCAAGTCATTTTCATTGAAAACCAAAACCCCTCTAAATTTGGATTTGCCCAAACAAAAGATTGAAAGACTATACTCAGTACATGAATTACTTTCATAGAAATATCTCTATGGGTTCGGTAACCTTTGGTTATTTATAAATTTATTTGTCCTATGTTATAATTTGTGTGCAGATTTTGCATCTTTCAAATTGGCGCCATTGTCAGGGATAGTCAGATCGTAGTTTGTTACTGTTTTGTTCGATATCTTCTGGATTGGGATATAAATATATATATATATATATATATATATATATATAAGTATTCAATTATTTTTACGTGTGTGAGTGTGTGTTTTTTGTCTCTATTTCGACCGATACAGACACCGCATCGATCGGCAAATAAATCTTCCACGTTGGACGACACAACCATCGTGTTGGTCGACGTGATCGGATTCTCTTCTCTCTAACTGCGCAGGTGCATGAACATGCGAGCCAAAGGGAAAACACTCGAGGCTTTTCATCCTGAAATTGAAGCAGCCTGTAAGAGGAATAAAAAGAGAGGAAAGGAACAACAAGGATGGCAGACGATCAAGAGGCTTTGTTGCAAAATATGACTCCCGAGGAGCAGAGGCAATTCATGAATGAGGTGCAGCAAATGAGAGCACAACTTCAAGAAGCTCAAGCAACTCAGGTAGAACAAACTACAAGATTGGCAAAATTGAATAGAGCGAGGAACAATGAGAGGCAGGTCGTGGTGCAATAGAGGTCCATCTTGGACCAATTTCTTCCACGACATGAGGAGCCTAGATTCAGAGTTGGCATTGACTCCAATAATTTTGAGTTGCGAACTAGCCTGATTCAGATGGTGCAACAGAACCAGTTTGTGGAAAGGGCCATTGAAGACCCGTATGCTCACCTCAACCAATTCATCGAGTTGTGCGATACAATGAAGCAAAATGAAATGCCCCAAGATGGGATCAGGATGAGACTGTTCTAGCTCACACTCAGAGATGAGGCGTGGTCTTGGTTTGCTAGTCTGGATAAGAGCCCAATAGGGACATGGGAGGAGATTCGAGCATAATTCCTCACCAACTACGTCCCGCTGAGCTTGTTGTTGAAGTGAAAGGCTGCTATCACTCATTTGAAACAAAGATATGATGAATCACTCTATGAGGCTTGAAAGATATTCAAGGAGTTGTTAAGATTGTGCCATGGCCATGGAATTGACATGGAAATGCAGGTATGCCACTTCTATGAGGAACTTACTCCACATATAAAGGAGTTCGTTGATTCATCTGTCGGTGGGATGTTGATGACAATGAGTGGAGTTGAGGGGATGATACTTCTTGCAGACATGACTCTGAATAGCCATGAGTGGCTAACCGAGAGACAACTTTCAGTCAAGGTAGTGGGAGCCAAGCCGGAATTTCATGTTATTGCCAAAGTGAAGAAACTGCGAGACGATATTGGGAAATTGGAGGCAATCAAAGCCACAGTCGTAACCAATCAAAGCATGGACATTCTCCCTGTTGAAGTAGACCACATCAACCGTGGGGGAGAAAGCAATTCTTCTGGAGCTATTGGAACAGAGGTGAATTACATTGTGTATGAACTGAGTCTAAAATAAGTGACATGAATTGCCATTTATTTCTTAACCTCAGATTCGTTTTATGGGTATTAAAATAAATGTTATGACAAACAGTAAATGCCCTATGCATGCTCCTATTTAATTTAATACGTAGATTCAAAAAAATACCTCAACTCCTGCGGAATGAATAATAGCGGTAGATCGTTGATGGTGTTTCTATAGATCTGATCTTCTGATCAGTTCCCTTGCTCGATCCAGAAATCTAGTGAGGATGCGCTACCAGATTGAATCAGCCACCCACTCTCTCTAGGGTTTCTGATTTGAAACTTCAAACTATTTGTGGGAAGTGAGAGAATTGATCTATTTATATAGATCTGGAAAATGGGCTATTAGGGTTTAATAAACCCTAATGGGCTCTGAGCAATATTGGGCCAGACCAGGGATCAAATGCAAATAATAAAGTGGGCCTCGTATTAATTAATTTCATGTTCAACCCAAAACATAATTAATTATTAAACATTAATTCATGCCACCAGAGAATTAATGCTGACCCCTTTATTACCACGTTATTAGGAACGAGTTGCATTGACTTAGTTAATCCCCATTGTTAAGGTTTCAGACATTCATTAATTAATTCAGCACATGACAATTAGTTGCAATTAATTAATCTCTTATTATTCCTGAGTAGTACCACTGAATCCTTATTGCTTATGCTTGAATCAATGATTTAGCCTGCATGACTTAGCATAACGAACCTCTTGAGCTTCCCATGGAATGTCACCATCTTGAAATGGATATGGTTATCTAAATCCAGCCTTAGGAAACCCCACACAAACTGCCATCACCCAAGATGCAGATATATGAGTACATGTAAGACTCTCCACCATAGCAAGTCAAAGTGAAAGTCAACCCATGTGTGCCCCTCAGCTTTCAAAAGACTTTAGATCCGACCATGTTACCGAGATCTTTACTTATTCATATTTCAAGTAGAATGGTTCATCTTACTGTTGATCTTATCAATACATTGAGATGTACCGATCATACAAAGCAGTCAAGATAAACCACTTATGGACTTGGGTGCCACAGCCTAAACCGACAGCCAAACTAGAAACTGTCTCAACTGTGATAACTATTTATATCTCACTAGGTCAAACGATCTATACGATATTCTGTGATCTCTTACACACCGTATGAACTCCCTATCGACGAGATTGCTGGATGTGCTTTTTCGCATGGTAAGATTGTTAATTTAGATAGGAGTTGTTTATTGCAAGTCATTAATGGTTACATGTATATCAAACATAACGGTACCCTCCCACTACGACGGTGCACTGGTACTGCATCAGCCGTTGGTGCAGTTATTGTGGCTCAAAGCCTTGCTCTGGCAACCGTGCAGTTGGTTCCATACTTTCGAGAGGTACACTCAATTTGCCACGGGATTTTTCCAATGGAAGAGCATTATCTTCTCCAATTCCATGGAGAATAATATCACTTTTGGATTTGTGGTTTTTCACAAACTTGTCTTCCAAGAATCTTGCCTTGGTGCTAACAACGATCTTTTGATTCTCAGGACAGTAGAAATAACCACCTTTCGTTTTTTTGGGGTATCCACGAACAACATTATCTTGGACCTACCTTCTAACTTATCAGGTTCCTTTGATAAAACATATACCCGACAACCCCACACTCTTATCTTTGCACACTGGGTTTTCGCCCATGCCAGAGTTTTGAGGGTGTCTTAGGAACTGACTTAGAAGGTATCAGGTTCAGCAGGTACGCCGTTGTTAGTAACGCGTGGCCCCAAAATGAAACAGGCAAGTTCGCATGACTCATCATGGATCTAACCATTTCAAGAAGAGTCCTATTTCTTCTTTCCGCCACACCATTCGGCTGAGGAGTGCCCGATGCTGTCCACTGGGATGTAATCCAATGCTCTGAAAAAACTGCAAGTACTCGTCACTGAGATACTCACTACCACGATCAGATCGTAATGAATTAATGGTCTTGTTTAACTTCTTCTCTACTTCTGCCTTGAATTCCTTAAATTTCTCAAAGCATTCAACTTATAGTGAAATAAGTAAACATACCCATATCTCGAGTAATCGTCTATAAAAGTGATGAAATACTTAAATCCTCCACGAGCTTGCGTAGACTTCGGTCCACATAAGTTAGAGTGGTTCAATTCCAACACATCACTTTCTCGAGACTTACTTGCCTTGAAAGGCCTGGTCGTCATTCCAGAAGATGTGATTTCTGTCTTAGGACTTTGTCATCTTTCCCTCTATACAAGATTCACAAACTCGATGCAGAACTACCTGGATTGAATCCAACGTTCAATCATCCACGAGTCTCTTGATCCTTTTTAGATTGATGCGACCTAGTCTCAGATGCCATAGATATGTAAGATCCTCATCAGAAGATGAAAACTTTATCTTCTTATGATTAAATGAGTTATATGCAGCATTCACGGAAGATTCATGCAAACAAGTTGTTGTTGGGATTATATACTGAAAGCGTATATGATTAAGTGTTTTGTACACTGGTCTTCATATATGTTGTTGCAACAATGCTCGTTGTCTGATGAAAAAACATACAACGAACCATAATATCCTATTATCTCGCCTATAGGGATGACCATATGGTGTGTAGGAGATCACAGAGGATCATATGAGTTGTTTGACCTAGCGAGATATAAACAGTATCGCTACTGAGACAGTCCTTGGATAGGCTGTCGGTCTAAGCTGCGGCACATCGGTTCATAAGTGGGCTTATCCTAGCTACTTGATGTGTCGGTACATAGTTATGTATTGATGGGATCAACAGTCGGATGTGCCATTCACATTGACATACGAATGAGCTAGATCCCTAACATACTTCCTACGATCTTAAACCTAACTGAAGGATAAGGGGCACACACAGATTGACCACACTTTGATTTACCATGGTGGCGAGTCTTACTTGTACTCTAATACTCGTATTTTGGGTGTTGGAAATTTGTGTGTGGCCTGCTTAGGCTGGACGTTTGGGTAAGCATATCCGTTTCAGGATGGTGACATTCCCTGAGGAGCCCACAAGGTTCATTATGCTAAACCCTGCATGTTGAATTATTTAATTCAGGCATAAGTGAAAAGGATTGAGTGGTATTACTCAGGAAATAAGAGATTAATTAATTATGGCTAATTGTCATAAGCCAAATTAATTATTGAATGTCTAAGACCTTAAATATGTGGATCATGTTAGTTTGGTGCAATTCATTCCTAATAACGTGGTAATAAAGGGGCGAGTCAGCATTGTTACCGTGGTGAAGGTTAAAACAATATTTTATTAATTAATTATGTTCTGGGTTGAACAAGGAAGGATTAATTAATAAAGAGGGCCCACTTTGTTATTTGCATCTGGTCCTTGGTCTGACCCATGAACTGCTCAAGCCCATTAGGGTTAGGGTTTCTCAAAACCCTAACACTATATATAGGCCTTCTCTCTATCAGATCTAGTTAGAAAATTCAGTATTGAACAAAAATTGAGAGAGACGGCGGCGACGATCCGGAAGGGAGAAACTGATCAATTTCTCCACATCTCAGATTCAACTTGGTAGATAATCCTCACCAGATTTCCAAGGAGCAAGGGAACAGATCAGAAGATCAAATCTTTAAGAACAACTGTTCATCGCCGGCGTTAAGATTCAAATCCAGATCTATTTCATCGTTGTTGGCTCCGATCTAGATCTGTAGATGAAACGGTGAAATCAGGTATTCTCTAAATCCATCCTCTGCAATTAATTTTGTAGTAGCATGCATAGGATCGCATGGTTTATTTAATTGAAATTTGTTCCTGGTATCCTAAGAACGATCTTTGGCAAGAAGTTCATTAATGGCAACTTGTGTTGTCCATCGTAGACTCAAACCCTACAATTGGTATCAGAGCGAGGTTTATGTTCTTAGGCTCTATCTTGGAAAATTGAAATTAAATAAATATGTATGTTCATGGATGAATTTAAATTGTCATGGATGTTTTTGTTCTCATGGCCTTCTCGTTTTTGGATCTATTTTTCACCACGAGAAAATCTGTGGTTAGATTTGATGGGCAAAAAAAAAATTGAAATAGATTGTAGATGTGTAATTTTTGTATTTTTTTTTCAAATCTATAAAATTGAGATTCGGAAGAAGAACGAGAAATGAAGAACGAAGAACTCATGACAGATTAGCATTGGTTCAGATTCAACCCTTCACCCACCACATCTCGCCGCCGGCGGCGACGACCAGGCTGGCGGGCGGCGGCGAGTGGCAGCGGCAGGCTAAAACCTAGGGTTTCAGTCATGCGGCTGGGCTGCGCTCTTCTTCCACGCACAGCTGCTGAGCTGTCTGACGGCAAATGTGTGGAGGATGGTCCTCTAGGCGACGCGCAGAAGCAGCACCGGTGAGGGGCGGTACAAGGCTGGCGGTGGCGTACGGGTTCTCCCGCTGTGCGCGCGCGTACACGGCTCCGTGCGCACCTCCTCGCGTCGTGCCGGAGATGGCAGGCAACGGGCGCGGCCGGCATCCGCGTTGCTGGTGGCTGCACGCAGAAGCAACGTCATGCACGGCGGTGGGAGGCAGCGCAACCTTGCTGCATTTGCTGCTGCTTCGCAACTCGCCTCCATTTGTTGCTGCTGTTGTCAATGGCGACGATGGCTGGGGAGGCTGGGCTGCGGGTGTGGCCGGTGGTGATAGTTGGGGTGCGATCTCCGGCGGTGGTGGCGCCGGAAAGGCGGCTGGCGGCGGCTACAAGGAGGGTGGCGGCTAGGATTTCCAAACCTAGGGTTTGGTTGCTAATGTTGGGCCAGAAACCCTAATTTACAGCCCAACTACTGTTTTTTCAGCCCGAATCAGATTTCAAGTCCAATGAAGGCCCAGTTTGAAGATCTGTATTGGAATTAAATCTTGTAATAGATTAGATTTAATTATTTATCATGTAATCGCATTTGAGGGGCCACGAGAAATTTTATTTGTTTATTTAATTATTTCTCGTATTGATGTGATTTATTATGTGCGCACTAGTAAATAATAGGAAGCATGCCTATTTACTTTAATTATTTACTGTTATAAGCATGTTGCAATTTAATTTTTGAGCATGTCTTAGGAGATTTATTTTATGTTTTAAATTGTGTCTATGAATTTCGGGATCATATTAATTTATGATGGAATTTTGGGTGTGACATAATTTATGGGAAGATAAAATAATGTGTGTGCAGAAAAAACCTTTAGAATTAAAATACTAAGCTGGATTTTGGTTCTTTTCAAACTAAAATCATTAGACCTCCACAAATACGACTTCTCATTAGAAGTAAGGCGTTTCGAAGCGTAAATGACTACTCGGGTAGCTTACGTTAGAGATAACTTACCAGTTCTAATGCGATGAGGTTTCCAAAATAAAACATTTATTTTAAGATGAGAAATGTGGGGCCTCTAAGCAATGACTACTCGGGTAGCTTGCATTGAGACAACTTTCACAACTCTCTAAGATTAAACTAAATGGGATAACAACGGATGTTAAGGGCAGGACGCATGGGTCCAGTACGTATGTTGAATCGCCTTTTAATGTCCGGAGTTAGGCTTGTGGTTTATTTTGGCTTAGATGTTGCCTGGAGTATACCTCAGTTGTGATGTCCCTGCTCCGGATAGGTGAACATGGTCTAAAGATCTCCAATATTAATTTCTTTTGCTTAAGATACCTATCATGTCAAGAAATTAAAGGACCTATTTTGGTCTGGTTGAGCGTTTGACGTAAACGTCTACTCGGGTAGCTTGCAGTGAATTAGCTTGGGCAATTGGAGGAAGCAAATTGCATTGTTTTATCTAAAGGTTCCATACATATTTGTTTCAATTGTTCGTGGTATGTGTTTACTTTAATTCGCTTATTTGTTTTCAGATATGTCTATTATTGGATCGCTCATTAATTCAATCGTACACATTTCCTTGACTGGTCCGAATTTTCCTGGTTGGAAAAGTTACATTGTCAAGCTCTTGGATTCATTTGGACATTTGTTTGTTCTGCAAACTCCGTGTCCGAGTTCGCCGACTGATACATCTTCCGATGAGGAGAGTGCACAGTATCACATGTGAATGTGGTCGAATGGCATGGCCAGACAATATATCTTGGCTGGTATGTCAGATGCACTGCGCCCTCGTTATAGTGATGTATGGCTTGCGCGTGACATTATGCGACATCTTGACGTAGCATATGGCGGACTCGATGGACATGCTAGATCCAGTCTTCTCAAGCGTATTGTAAGACAAAAATGGGTCAGAACTGTTTGGTACGTGAACATGTGGAATCACTCATCCAACTCATAGATGAGTACACATTAATGCGTGGTCAAATTGGCTATGATGTCAAAATTGATTTGATACTCAACACGTTATTAAAGTGATTTGATGACTTCAGAATTTCTGCTGAGAAAAACAAGAGTGAGTATATTGTTCACAGTCTGCTCAAAGATCTTGTGTCAACAGAAGCTTCTTCAGTCTTTTCTGTAAGTCACTCTGATTTGCTTCCGAGTCTAAAGAGTGATGTCAAAGAAAAGTGGAATGAAGGAAACAGTGGGAGCAGTCTTGCATTATCAGTTCATTTTAGATCTCTTGCTAAAAGTTCTTCTAAATCGCGTCATTATGACATGAAGAAGAATAATGGTAAAGGAGAGAACAAAGGAAAGAAAGATAACAAGAAGGACAAATGTTTCAAGTGTGGCAACAAGGGCCACTGGAAAGTAAATTTTCCAAGTTTGGTAACTAAGGGACAAGGTACGTCATCTTTTGCACTGCTTGTTGAAACATGTTTAGTATCGGTTTTCTACTCCTTAGTGGGTAGTGGTAACTGAGGTCACTAATCGTGTTTGCTACAATTTGCAGGGAATCAATCTTAAGGCTTGAAGATGGTGGGATTACCATCTCCAAGATTGATGCTGGAAGTTACTACTTCAGCTGATGGAGATTTTACTTTGAGTTTATGTTAAAAAAAAACCTCTGTTTTAATTCAAGTTTATGAAGAGATGTTGTTTTGTTTTGAAAAACAATATTTTTCATCTTTTGTAATGGATTATTAGTTATTCGTTAGAGTTTATCTATCATGAATGAATAACAATGTTTTCTATTATGGATGATTGTCTCTTCATTACTTGATGACATAAACTATCACTGATCTAAGGTATAATTTAAAAGAATCTTCATAGAGATAGGTTACATCAGTCTAAGTAGTCTTAAGTAATTCGTGGAATTATGGATCTAATCCAGGTATTCCTAAGAATGGTACTTATGATAACTACTTAGAGGTATAAGATGATAACCAGGCCTTTTAATAGGCGATAGTATCTCTATAGGTTATTTCGTGTTTGCTCTGGTTTGCTGGTTTGAGTCTACTTCCGCAGTTGCCTTAACAGGCATTGATACTGTAATCATTTAAGATTTGGATATCTTTATCTAGTTCACTACAAGTCTTATCTCTTGCTTTAATCAAGAGCGTTCAAGACTAAGGTAGAGAATAAGTTAAACAAGACCGTAAAAACATTATGGTTCATTCATAATGGTATATCCTAAGTGATGGGGTTTTACAGTATCAGGCAGAGCAAAAGGATTGCATCCCAGTTAACTACACTATTATCTCTCGATTGAGATAGTGTAGGTTAAAACGAAATAAGACTCTTTAAAAGTTTATAAGTTATGCCAGCTTTGCCAAATTTTCGTTTTTGGGAAGAGCGCCAAAAGCAGTTGTGCGTTTGCTTAATATAGTGTCTTCTAAATTAGTTCCAAATACCCTAGCAGACCTTGACTATGTCAAAAGGGCAATGATGGGTAATTCGGTTGTTAAGCTGATATACGAAACTGATTGTTTGGAAGAAAGGTTTAAGCTAATACTGCTTTGTGGGCTATTCCAGGTAAACGAAAAAGATGGTTGCTTTGTGTATCCTAGATACAAGCAAGTTGTTTAGGATGAAACCATGAATCGAAATGTGAGATTGTTCTCTAACGTTTTGGAGAAGACAATTCAAATCCATCAGGAAATACCCCGTGGCATATTGAGCATACCCTGGAAGGTATGGTACCAACTGCACGGTCACCTGTGTAAGGTGATAAACCACAAATTAATGCACCATTAACTGACAACGTAAAAAGAGCATCGTTGCAGTGGGAGGTTGCCTTAACAGGCTTAATGGTACTGGTTCGTGGAAACAGTCTCTGGACTTGTTGCCAGCTTAATGAACAACATCGTACTTATGTCTTAAAGCACAACGAAGCAGTTAAGATAAAAGATGTAGTTTAATGACGTCAAGTCATGGATTCAGAAATGAATCAGTAAATGTTATGGTTGTGTATCAGGATAAGTGATTGCCAAATAACTTTCCAGCTATAGGCAACTGATTGATATACAAGAAGAATGCTCGAATGGTAACCTAGTATATTTGAGTGTCTAGGTTAGTGAGAAAGGTATGTTTCACAAGAAGACTTTCTCACTGGTTGCAACTATTAAACCCATTCGAATTATTTTAACCATAACAACACATATGAATCTAACTATCTGAAAGATAGATGACGTCATCCGTATTTTATAAACGGGTACCTTCATAAAAGGTGACGACATCTGTATGCAACAACCAGATAAGTTATGTGCAGTAAAGTGAAAAGCATCATGTCTGGAAGCCATGGAAGTTCAAGTATGAACTTAAAGGAGCTTCAAAGTCATGAAACAGACATTTCGATATTGTCTATCGAGAATGATGGTTTCATGTACTAGTTATGTGTCAGCGGAAGCGTAGTTTTCCTTGCACATTATGTAGATGATATTTTCACATTCAGAAACGGTGTGGAGATATTGTTAGGCATAAAGGATGGTTATCCGAACAGTTTCAGAAGTAGGACTTATGAAATTTTTGGAACATCTTTTGAATTAAAGTCTTGTGTTGCCACAAGAAAAGGATGTTCAAGTATCTCAAGTCGCTTAAATTGATTTTGTGGTGAGTCGTTCATAGCAAGAAAGATTGTCATCTTTCTATATTGTAAATGAATGAAGTGAGATATCTGTTATGCTATAAGCATGTTAAACAGATATCAGTTCAACTCTGGATAGGCACATTAGTTAATAAATGAGCCTTGTGAGTTGAATGGCATCGGATATCCAGGAGGATCATAAGGAAAGGAAATTGACCTCTAACTATGTGTTGGCCCTGGAGGAGGAGTTATAGGAATCTAACACAGAAGTGTGTTGTGGATTCCGGTATGAAGGCTGAGTTTTTGACAGCTTCATTAGCTTCGCAAGAAGCAGTATAACTCCGATGTTATCCTCTAGAGGTGTGTGTTCTGAGTTTGCCTAATAAAATCATATGGAATTGTGATCATGTTGGTGCAATGACAAACTCAAGGGAACCCAAGACTCACAAGGTGGTGAAACACATAGGATGTGTGGTATCACATCATACGAGAAATCGTGACAAGAGGTAACGTGAATGCAGTGGGAGTGATTGACAGTATAGGCACACTTAATACTTTGATAAAGCAATGGTATTATGCTTTAAGTATAAGTGGGAGATTGTTGGGATTATATACTAAAAGCATATATGATTAAGTGTTTTGTACACTGGTCTTCATATATGTTGCTGCAACAATGCTCGTTGTCTGATGAAATAAACATACAACAAACCATAATATCCTATTATCTCGCCTATAGGGATGATCATACGTTGTGTAGGAGATCACAGAGGATCATATGAGTTGTTTGACCTAGAGAGATATAAACAGTCTCATGGCTGAGACAGTCCCTAGATAGGCTGTCGGTTTAAGCTGCGGCACATCGGTTCATAAGTGGGCTTATCCTAGCTACTTGATGTGTCGGTACATAGTTATGTATTGATGGGATCAATAGTGGGATGTGCCATTCACATTGACATACGAATGAGCCAGATCCCTAACATACTTCCTATGATATTAAACCTAACTGATAGATAAGGGGCACACACAGATTGACCACACTTTGATTTACCATGGTGGCGAGTCTTACTTGTACTCTAATACTCGTATTTTGGGTGTTGGAAATTTGTGTGTGGCCTGCTTAGGCTGGACGTTTGGGTAAGCATATCCGTTTCAGGATGGTGACATTCCCTGAGGAACTCACAAGGTTCATTATGCTAAACCCTACAGGTTGAATTATTTAATTCAGGCATAAGTGAAAAGGAGTGAGTGGTATTACTCAGGAAATAAGAGATTAATTAATTATGGTTGATTGTCATAAGCCAAATTAATTAATGAATGTCTTAAGACCTTAAATATGTGGATCATATTAGTTTGGTGCAACCCGTTCCTAATAACGTGGTAATAAAGGGGCGAGTCAGCATTGTTACCGTGGTGAAGGTTAAAATAATGATTTATTTAATTATGTTCTGGGTTTAACAAGGAATGATTAATTAATAAAGAGGGCCCACTTTGTTATTTGCATCTGGTCCCTGGTCTGGCCCATGAACTGCTCAAGCCCATTTGGGTTAGGGTTTGTCTAAACCCTAACACTATATATAGGCCTTCTCTCTATCAGATCTAGTCAGATAATTCAGTATTAAATGAAATTGAGAGAGACGGCAGCGGTGATCCGGAAGGGACAAACAGATCGATTTCTCCAGATCTCGAATTCAACTTGGTAGATAATCCTCACCAGATTTCCAAGGAGCAAGGGAACAGATCAGAAGATCAGATCTGTAGGAACAACTGTTCATCACCGGCATTAACATTCAGATCCAGATCTATTTCATCATTGTTGGCTCCGATCTAGATCTGTAGATGAAACGGTGAAATCAGGTATTCTCTAAATCCATCCTCTGCAATTAATTTTGTAGGAGCATGCATAGGATCGCATGGTTTATTTAATTGAAATTTGTTCCTGGTACCCTAAGAACCATCCTTGGCAAGAAATTCATTAATGGCAACTTGTGTTGTCCATCGTAGACTCAAACCCTACAGTTATGATATAAAGAGATTCTTTTTGTATCCCACGACAGATAACTCCGTTATTGTCGTTGATGGGAACATGACTATAAAAAATAACTGAAAATCCATCACTTATTAAACAGGAAACATAAATAAGGTTCCATCAAAAATCCGGCACATACAAGACGTTTCTTAATATCAAAACATTGTCTTGAAAGCATAATGTAACATCTCCAACTGCTACTGTAGACACACGAGTAGCACTACCCATGGAGATCGTCACCTCATCATCATTCAGCTGCCTTGTCGGCCTGAATCCCTGCAAAGTGTAACTAACATGATCAGTAGCTCTAGTATCCACTACCCAAGAATGGGTAGAAACAGATGCTAAACATGTTTCCGTTACAAATACTAACGACATACCTTGTCCAACCCGCTTGGTCAGACAATCCTTCTTCCAATGACCAGTTTTGCCACAATCGAAATACTTGCCCTTCTTCCCCGGTGTCACGGTCTTCTTTTTCCAAGAAATTTTGCTTCCAAAGGCTGTCTTCTTGAATTTATTTCCAATCACCCCTTTAGCACCTTTCGATGAAGCAGGACGACTACCGGAAGAAACCAAGACTGCCTTTTTTAGGTTGCATGAATGATTCAGCTGCCATGAGGTCACTAGATAACTGATTTAGAGTTTACTCCTCTTTACTCATGACAACATTCAGTCTGAAGTTCTCAAAAGACTTCGGAAGTGAGTTGAGTATGATATCGACCTAGGCTTCCCCAGCAATACCTCCTCCATGCAACGTTAGTTCATCCATGAGGTGAGTCATGGAAACAACGTGCTCCCTCATTGAGCTACCATCAGTCATTTTACAACTCATGATTTCTCTCATGAGCTTAACTATGACAGCTCTATTCGATTCCCCATAAGTAATTGTTATACTATCCATAATCTCAGTTGCTTTGTCAAAGTGCTGGTGTTGCTGCTGGAGCACCTTAGACATAGTGGTCATCATGTAGCAATTAACTTCATTATTAGACTTAACCCACTTGTCATAGAGGTTCCGCTCCACATCAATTGACTCAGCAGTGGGGACGGCTGGACACGGAGTGTTAAGAACAAATCGATGTTCCTCTGCAACTATGATATAATCCATGTTGCGCTTCCATTCCAGGAAATTCAGACCAGTTAATTGATTTTGTGCCAAGATATTGATGACATTATTCATAGACATATTTGAAAACAATAATTGATTAAAGTATGAACATACATGCAGAACATTGAAACAAATATGCATTGTAACCTTTTGAAACAATACAATTGTTTTCCACAATTGCCTAAGTGCATCTACTGCAAGCTCCTTTTGAAGATGTTTACAGCAGACCACCTAACTAGACTGCTCTTTGAAGTTCTAGTCTTTAATTTCAATCCATGTCAGGTATTCGCCGGCAAATAAAATCAATAATCGGAGATAAAACTAAGACCATGTTCAACCTATTTGAGCAGGGACATCATTCATGGGTTAGTACTCAGGCAATATCTAAGCATTTGACCACAATTCTAACTCCGGAAGTTAAAAGGACGATTTGTCATACGTACTAGACCTAGGATGCATGCCTCTTACAACCTTTTTTATGTCATTTAAAAGAATCTTAGAGAACTTTTGAACAAATAAAATAAGCAGGCTATGGTCGTGTAGACGTATACTCGCTACACTGTCCACTTCAGCAAATCATAATTTTCAGCAATTCGGGCTGCCTCCAGGCCGTCGGGGCCGCGCCCAGCCCGCACACAAAAAACCCTAGTTTGCAAACCCTATCTACTGCTAGGGTTGCAGCCGCCTCCTTTATCAACAAGATCCACCGCCGCCACTTCTTTATCAGCCACCGCCCCAGCTCGCTGTCCTTGGATCACCTCGCAAAGGCATAGAGCATGGGTGTCGGGATTTCCGTGCAGACAACCTGAGACACGCGCACGCAGCAGGCATGCTAATGTGCCCAGAAACATGGTCTGCGTGCAGCCTTCTCCGACAATGCCCATGCGTGATTGCCATCGCCCACGCCGCATGGGCTGCTGTCGCCTGAGCTTGTCACTCGCCGGACCACAATGATTCGCACCGGCTAGAGCCAGCGTCGCTATACGGCGAGGAAGAAATGGTCACAGTCTGCTGTTGTTTCTATGAGATAGAGTAAAGCACGGTCTCTTGTTGCTTGCAGCGATCCGCCACGCACTGCCTGTGTGACCGCTGCTCATTGGCCGATGGTCGCTGCCGCCGGTAACCGCCGCGTGCCGCCTACACCCGGCAATAGTCTGTCCATCCACCAGAGACTACTGCACCGCCTTTTCTGTCGCCATTCTTCATTCTCTCTTTTTCTCCGATTACAGATTGAATAAAAATAATACAACAGATCTAGATCCATTACATATTTTTCTTATCAATCAAATCGCAGATTTTCTCACTTTTTAAAAACAAAACCAAAAACCGAAGAGGGGCCATGAGAACAAAAACATCCACGACAAAATATAAATCCATCCATGATAAATTAAATAACATGCATAAACTAAATGTCAAAATTTACTTTCCAACAGAGCCATAAAATACGAACCTAGCTCTGATACCGATTGTAGGAACTGAGTCTACAATAGGCGGCGTGAATCGCCATTTATTTCTTAACCCCGGATTCATTTTATGGATATCAAAATAAATTCTATGATAAATAATAAATGCCCTATGCATGCTCCTATTTAATTTAATACATAGATTCAAAAGAATACCTCAACTCCTGTGGATGAATAACGGCGGTAGATCGTTAATGGTGAGGATGTGTTACCAGATTGAATCAGCTGCCCACTCTCTCACTCTCTCTAGGGTTTCTGATTTGAAACTTCAAAATATATGTGGGAAGTGAGAGAATTGATCTATTTATATAGATCTGGAGAATGGGCCATTAGGGTTTATTAAACCCTAATGGGCTCTAAGCAATGTTGGGCCAGACCAGGGATCAAATGCAAATAATAAAGTGGGCCTCCTATTAATTAATTCCATGTTCAACCCATATCATAATTAATTTGTAAACAATATTCATGCCACCAGAGAATTAATGGTGACCTACCCCTTTATTACCACGTTATTAGGAACGGGTTGCATTGACTTGGTTAATCCCCATATTTAAGGTTTCAGACATTCATTAATTAATTCATCATATGAAAATTAGTTGGAATTAATTAATCTATTATTATTTCTGAGTAGTACCACTCAACCCTTATCGCTTATGCTTGAATCAATGATTCAGCCTGTAAGACATAGCATAACGAACCTCGTGAGCTTCCCAGGGAATGTCACCATCTTGAAACGAATATGGTTATCTAAATCCAGCCTGAGGATAACCCACACAAACTGCCATCACCCAAGATGCAGATATATGAGTACATGTAAGACTCTCTACCATAGCAAGTCTATGTGACAGTCGACCCATGTGTTCCCCATAGCTTTTAGAAGACTTTAGACCTGACCAAGTTACCAAGATCTTTAGTCATTCATATGTCAAATAGAATGGTTCATCTCAATATTGATCCTATCAATACATTGAGATGTACCGGTCACACAAAGCAGTCAAGATAAACCACTTATGGACTTGTGTGCTGCAGCATAAACCGACAGCCAAACCAGAAATTGTCTCATCTGTGATAACTATTTATATCTCGCTAGGTCGAACGATCTATACGATCTTCTGTGATCTCGTACACACCGTATGAACTCCCTATCGATGATTTAACTGGATGTGTTTTTTCACATTGTATGATTGTTAATTCAGTTAGGAGTTGTTTATTGCAAGTCATTAATGATTACCAGTATATCAAACATAATTTTTCCCAATACCAATCATAACGCTTTTATGTATACAATTCTAACACATTGGAGGTGGTTACTAAAACAACTACCGAGGAGGCAATCAAGGCTACCATTACAACCATAGGAGAACTCACTCTGGTTTCTTATGCTAACCCTGCTGCAGCCGAGCACCCTCCACCTAGTTTTGAAGTAGATACTGTAGGACAAATTGTGAGAAAAAGAAGTTAAACTTAGAAGAGACATTGGAGAAATTCATAAAAAGCTCCGAAAATCGCTTTGGAAAGGTGGAAACCAAAGTAAAAAGGATGGCCAATCACATGCAGTTGATGACAAAGGATTTGCAAATGTTGGATACTCAATTGAGCAAAATTGCCACTATCCTCAGCAATCAACACAAGCCCGGAAAAACTTCCGAGTACAACTGAGGTGAACCCAAAGAAGGAAAAGTCAGTCAACACCATATCTTTGCGATCCGGGAAGGAGTATAAAGGCCCGAGGAAACCAAGGATCGAGTTTGGGGGAGAAAGAGAAGAAAATTCCCGAGGAGGAATCCTCTATTTCGACCGACGCAGACCATGCATCGTTTGATGCAAACGGTCGACAAGTAGCAAGCTCGGGCGACACAGGCACGTCAACCGATGCAGCCTTGCATCGATCGACGCAGGACTCCGCAGGTAGGATGACCGAGATGGATCCAACACAGTTGAAACAAAGCCCTATTTTGGGCGAAAAAGAGTAGGAAATGAAAAAAGTCGATCCTACCCCTCCGATGCCTTTCCCCCAAAGGTTTGCAAAGAAGATTGAGGACTTCAAATTCACTAGATTCATCGAAAACTTAAAGAAGGTGAATATCAACATCCTTTTGGTGGAAGCACTTCGAGAAATCCCGTTGTACATGAAGTTTTTGAGAAGACTAATGAGTGAGAAGTAGCAGTTCTTGGAGAATGAAAGTGTCAGAATACATTAAGAATGTAGGTTTCTTCTACAGAAACAAATCCCTATCAAGAGATCTGATCCTTGTTTTTTTCTCTTCCCGATAGAAATTGGAGTCAAAGAATTCAAAAATGTGCTCTGTAATACCGGGCCAAACATTAAACTAATGTTATTATCCATTTACAAGAAGATGGAAATAGGAGAGATGAGAGCCACTACAATCACGTTACAGATGGCAAACCGATCTGTGTCTCGACCTAAAGGTATTGTGGGGGATGTTCTTATTAGTGTTGGTCATTTGATTTTTTCTGCTGATTTTGTAGTACATGAGATGAAAGAAGATGCCAACACACAAACGATCTTGGGGAGAGAGTTTCTCGACACTATCGGGGTACTCATTCATTGCTAGAAAGGGGAAATCTCTCTTCGAGGTAATGATGAATCAATTACTTTTTCCATTGACAAAAACAAGAGAAGGGAAGAGTGCAATCAAGTGACATCTGCCGAGGAGGAAGAATGAGATGAAATGCCGGATGAAGAAGAAGTAGCCATTCGGTGGGAACGAGGCATTGAGGGAGTGAAATCTTCAATTAAGCTTCCACATTCTGAGTTAACCACTGTCCTCAAAGATCGGCTAGTCTTTACTGTGAATATAAGGGATCGACGAGTCTAGACTCTACCGCCTTGGTGATTTGAAGCTGTGTCGAGCCAAGGCGGTAAATAAGACACTGGATGGGAGGTAACCCATTATTTCATCGCTTTTCTTTTCAATTTTTCATTTTTTTATTATTTTCGTTCTTGTTCCTTTAATCTTTTTCTTGATTTGAGCGTTGCAAAATCTGCACACAGATTATAGCATATGACAAATAAATTTATAAATACACAAAAGTTGTCGGACCCACATGGATAGTGCTATGAAAGTAATTCATGCACTGAGTATAGTCTTTCAATATTTTGTTTGGGCAAATCCAAATTTAGAGGGGTTTTGGTTTTCAATTTAAATAACTTTAAACAAGTTCACATAAAAGAAAGCAAAGATCTTAGGGAATTCTACCAATCTGATTAACATGCAAGAAACAAATACTTCAAACCCATAAAAGATATTTTTGGTGAAAAATCTGAATAAAGCGGAATTAACTCCTTTGTTGGGAAATTAAAACCTAGATTATTAACTACTGATTACCTCCTCCCGGTCTCAAAAACACAAGTTAATCAATCTCATAAAAATCAGATTAATCCTACAAATGAATTCTTCTTTGATGGACAGAAAATCAAAAGTATTAAACTCTTACTTCCTATTACTAACCTTCACCTCTTGGTCCATCAATTAATAATTAAAACCTATTCCGATTTTCATCTCTCGATTCATCAATTGAAAATAGATTCAAAATAAAATCAAAGAGTTTAAACAAATTAAAAGGTTTGAAGAATTTCGAATCAAAACATGCTTCATAGATGGAGAAACCCTAGAATTGGTAAAGGATTTTCACCTAGCATATTAAAGATAAACATTGAAACAAAAGTAAAGATTGCATTTAAAGTAAAGAAATAGAGAAGTAAAGTACAAGATAATTAAAGGGTTTTGGTTCCAACTCTTGAAAACTTGAAAACGAAAGAGTAGAATTAAAATTCAAACCGGAACTCCCCAACTGAGAACTAAACATGAGTTTATATAGAGGTAGGGTTGAGCTCTTTAGTGGTAGGATTCGATGAAATATTGCATTTTCTTCCTCCAATTTGTCCACAACTCAATTGGCAAGTTCCTTCTTGAACTCTTTAAAACGTGTGAAAATCAAAGTTTCCTACTTTGCAACACATGCACGTTGACCAACACGAATGTTGCGTCGGTGGACGTGCACCTTCATATCAAGATTGACCTCAGCCTGACTGGATTCCTTCATCGACAGCTTCACGTCGACCGGCACGAAGCTGTGTCGGTCAACACAAGTGAATTCTTTGCGTCGCTCGATTTGAAGGTGAATGTCGACCGACGCAACATCCGTGTCGGTTGACGTGCATGTTTGTAAAGTAGGAAACTTGGATTTTCACACGTTTTTAAAGAGTTCAAGAAGGAAGTTGCCAATCAAAGTTGTGGACGAAATTGGAGGAAGAAAATGCCATATTTCATTAAATCCTACCACACAAGAGCTCAACCTTACCTCTATATAAACTCATGTTTAGTTCTCAGTTGGGGAGTTCCAGTTTTAATTTTAATTCTACTCTTTAGTTTTCAAGAGCTGGAACCAAAAACCTTTATTTTTCTTGTACTTTACTTCTCTATATTTTTACTTTAAATGCAATCTTTACTTTTTGTTTCAATGTTTATCTTTAATATGTTAGGCTAAAAAGTTTTACAGATTTCAGGGTTTCTCTATCTGTGATGCATGTTTTGATTCGAATTCTTCAAACCCTTTAATTGGTTTAAACTCTTTGATTTTATTTTGAATCTATTTTCAATTGAAGGATCAAGAGATGAAAATTGGAATATGTTTTAGTTATTAATTGATGGACCGAGAAGTGAAGGTTAGTAATAGGAATTAAGAGATTAATACATTTGATTTTCTGTCCAACAAAGAAGAATTCATTTGTAGGATTAATATGATTTTTATGAGATTGATTAACTCGTGTTTTTGAAACCAAGACGAGATAATCACTAGTTAATAATCTATGTTTTAATTGCCCAACAAAGGAGTTAATTCCACTTTATTCAGATTTTTCACCAAAACTATCTTTTATGGGTTTGAAGTATTTGTTTCTTGCATATTGATCAGATTGATAGAATTCTCAAGGATTTTTGCTTTCTTTTATTTGAACTTTTTTAAAGTTATTTTCATTGAAAACCAAAACTCCTCTAAATTTGGATTTGCCCAAACAAAAGATTGAAAAACTATACTCAGTACATGAATTACTTTCATAGCACTATCCCTGTGGGTTCGACAACCTTCAGATATTTATAAATTTATTTATCCTATGCTATAATCTATTTGCATATTTTGCATCGATCAATGAGCTTACAGACGGAGGACATACGAGCTTCATGCGACTGCTACAAATCACTTACATCATCTTGTAATTTTGTTCTAGTGATTCTCGATCTTTGTGGTGATCGAAGAATGGACATATGATTATTTTGCTCACATATTTGAAACCTAACAATCAACAAGTTGCTAGCATATATTTTAAATTTGGTTAAATAATATTTCAGAGCTAAATAAAATTTTGAGTCCAAACTGACTTTAATAAGAGTCAATTAGTTCACAATAATCTTCATAAATGCTTTTTCGTTGTATATTACTCTGATGTTTTACTACCGACGATATTTGAATGATTTCACATTTTTCTAACAGAGTATGGGACGCAAAATTCTATTGTCACTATTATGCTCTTGTCACTATTAATTAAACGAATTATTATTGTTATGTATTCTTTGTTTATGTAGTTATACGTCCCTTGTCTCATTTATTCAATCAATAAATTTAATTTGGCGACGATATTTGTACAAAATTATTTGGTTCCGCTTTTACACGTGCTGAGATGAAAACAGGGAAATTGTGGCATAGGAAGTTAATATAAAACTCACTAGATATTAGTTGGATTATTTAGTACCTAGTGCCTGACGATCTAGGTAATGTCTAATCTGTTAACTTAATTTATTTTTATTACTTTAATAATATAAAAAATAAAATTAAATAAATTTTAATTTAGAAAATAAGAATGGAGCGTCAAACCACCAAAGTAAATTAGGTGATTAGTCTGTTTTCGCGCTCGACTACATGAAAACCCACCTATTGAATGTGTAATTTTTCAGTTCAGTTAGACATCACTTAGCATTTAGGTGGTGCCTAGATGATAACCAAGCACAAATATTACAATAGTTGAATTCCAAATTTAATAATATTTATATTGAATAATATATTTCATTGTAATTAATGTAATATATTATGGGATTTCTTAGTTTCTACAACATCTAATCTAGCTACTAATATATTGACAAAGAAGATTATCAATTATATTACCAACTATTCAGGTTTTCTCATATATATTATAAATTATGCATATTATTAAAATATATTATAAAGTATTAATTTTGTTTCAAATTTATTACGATAACAAATTTTTAGCAACATAAAGTTGATGTGGCTTGCCAGATAAAACACTGAAAATTGCATGTCATCGTATATATATATATATATATATATATATATATATATATATATATATATATATATATAACAAACTATCATAATTTTTACAATTATATTGCAAATTAAATATATTTTCCTTAAATTTATTTTGAATTTATGATGAAACATATTTATTATTTATTAGAATTTTAAATAATTAAATAAACATATAGTTATGCTTAAAAATATTTAAATAAAAGTTCTTGACAATTTTCCTTTTTTAAAAAAAAAAACTTATTTTAATTTTTTTATACTTTTGTTCTCGTCTCTCACTTCACATAATCTAAAAATTAAATATTTTTCTAAATAATAATTTTTCAATTCTATGAAGTGGGAGATGATAGCAAGAAAAATAAAAATAAAAATTAAATATTGTAGTAAATATTTTTTTATTTTTGTTTAAATATAAATATTATTATATATTTAAAATATAAAAAATATATTTTCATCATAAATGTATAACAATTTAATTTTTTATGCCTTTATTTAGGAATATATATAGTTTGTAATATAATTGAGAAAATCACAATGGTTTGCACTATCTATATATATATATATAAAAGCAAAACCCCTAGCCAAAAAAATTTTCCCCCCAAAACTACTTACCAAATATAACTATGTAATATATAAAGTAACTAATGAAAAATATGGTAAGTTTGTAATTAATATAATTTATAATTAAGCATTACAAGTTTTTTTTTTGTTGGATTTGTATAAAAAAATTATTAATAAAATTAAATAAAAATTAGCTATTATTAATTATTAATAAAAAAAAAATTACTAAAATAAATAAAAAAATTTCCTAAAATTTTAATTAAAATATGTCTAGGTAATTTAGATAATGAATTAATAATATTTATGCAATATATTTGTTTTAGGATTTTTTTATCAAATAAATAAAACATGGCAATAATTTAAGTTAAAATTACCCCTTCTCAAGAAAAGAAATAAAAAAATAATCTTATAATATATTAGATAATTAAAAACAAAATAATATTAGTTATGCATAAATTATGAAAATAATTAATCTTCATATATGAATATGCAATTTTAGAAATAAACTCCATATGTTATATTCAAATAATTTTTATTAATAAGCACCTACAATCATTTATATATATGTGATGATACATGCAATTAATTAAATATAATTCATTATCAATGGAATAAGAATTAAAATTGAGTAATCAAAGGCTCCAATGTAACGCATATAATAATAACAATTAAATTATTTAACTATTTTTGATTAATAATTAATTTTATTAATCATTATTTTTAATTTTTTGTTATTTATTTGATTATAGTGGCATTATTTTAATAAATTATATTACAATTTAAATTAAATGCATTGATGGATGGATTAAAATATTCCTTATTTGTCTCCTTCTTCCCACCTATAAATATCCTTTATATTCATCAACAATACTCAATTTCTAAATCATTTGAGAGTTGGGTAAATTGGAGAAGCATATGCAAGAAGATCATGAAATAGAGATTTGTCCACGTCCTTTCTCTAAGAATATTTGAGTCTCCAACAATTATTTCAATAATTAGAGATTTTGTGCTTATTATTTTAGTTCAATGCAATATTTTTGAATTTTATATTTTGTTTCACTGTATGAATCTAATATTTAGTGTTAGTTTTTCTTTATACGAGTTGATTGTACGCAAATCTTTTTGCTTTTTGTTTCTTCAATATTAATTTGTTTTGTTTTATTTAATTAATGTCATATTTTACATCTTAATCTTGAAATTGTATCATTGATCCATATTTATATTGTGATCATTATCAAGTTTATACACACATATATAACAAATGTTACTATTATGATTTGGCTCAATCATACTTCAAGACTATTTTTATTGTATGTGTTTGATGTAGTGTTTTTCAAACAACAATTTTTAGATGCATTTGCTTTTTATTATTAAAAATATGAATTTAGTTTGTTATTGCATCTATATCTATATCTATATAAAAGCAGAACCCCTCTTCACAAAATATCTCCCGCCCAAACGAAGCTACCAAAAATAGTATTACAATATATTAAGCAATAATGATAAGTATGGAAATTTTAATAAATATTATAATTCATAATTAATTATTAGAAGTTATTTGATTATATATTCATATAGTAAGGAAGATGATTTATTGCATTTCTGAAAATACTTAATCTAATATTGAAATCAATCTAATTATATGGCAAAGAATGAGATTATGAAATAAATTAATATATAACAAATTAAATATTTTTTGTAAAATTTCAATTAAAAAAAGACAATATAGATTAAGTTTTTTAAAAAATAAATTAATTCTATGACATTAATTCTGAAAACTCTTCTCATTTTCAGAATTTATTTCTATATTTACACCTAATCATAGCAAAAGAAAATTATTCCCTAACACAATTACCCAAAATAAATTATATAAATAAAGAAATAATAATCATTCAAAAATTATTGAAATTATCACTTCATTTTATTCGATAGGATAATAATGGATTTATCAATTATAAAAAATATATATAAGCATGATGAAAATCAAAAGCGAAAATTATATTTGTACGTTTATAATATTTCAATAACAATATATTAATCACTAATTATCATAATTAATACGTATAATAAATCAATTATCACAATTATCACAATTAACGTATAAATCAATTAAACAAAACATTTATTATATATAATTGATAATTAAATGATTACTCAATTAGCAGTTATTTCATTTAATTACTCTTATAGTTATATTATTAAAATCATAATAAATATGGAGTAATTAGTTATGAATAATTAATTTATTGTACATATATAAAGAAATATTTATATCTACATTTCATATTTTGAACAAGTAGTTTATTATCTTAGTTTAAATTATATTTAATAATTAATCAAATACAATACTCATCATAAAAAATAATAATATTTTTAATATGGATATAAAGAGGGGAAAAAAGGAACGGGAAATTTTTTATTATAAAAAATATTTTTTGGAATAAATCTTACATATACTTAATAATAACTTAAATGTATATTTGTAAAATATTGAAGAAAAAAATTGATTCTTAAACTTATATACTCATTTATTTCACATATATATCAATCTATATAAATATAAAAGCAAGACCCCAAATAAAAAGAATTCCAAAAAAAAAATTACCTAAAATAGTTGTACAATATATTAGGTAAGTAATAGTAATAAATATGGTTACTATATTTCTATTAAATATTTATTTTAATGATTATTTAATAATTAAAATTACTAAAACATAAATTTTTTAAATCCGTAAAGTTATTTAAAATGCTCGTGATCATTCATACAAAAAAATGCTTAATTCATGTTATTCATTAATTTTTTTTATGACTAATAATTAAATCCCAAAGCATAATTAGTGGCATTTTTATTGATTTTTTTTACTATCAGTATAAATAGGGTCTAATTCTCAAGAATAATTAAAATAATTTTTATTTTGTCATTATCATATCTATAGTTCCATCATGTAGTATTTGTATTTTCTTAGAATTGATCTTTTGATTCTTATATTTGTTGTAGGGAATATGAAGATGTCGTCCATAGGGGTTTAGAGGGGTGTTTGAAATTCAAAAGAAGATCGTAAAGCACGAGTGGATCAAGAGGGATGCTTGAAGTGTTTGAAATTCAAAAGAAGATCATGAAACACGAGTTCTTTTTAGCAGTTGTTGATATGATTTTTGCATGTTTTGGATGTATAAACTTTTGAGGTTTATTTCTCACAAAATGAATAGTTTTTACTTCAAGTTCAATTTTTTTTTAACTTTTCATTGATGTATGTAATTTGTTTAACATTGTCGTTCTACTCAATGGTAATTATGTATTATTTAGAACAAACTCTTAAATTTAGATGTTTAATTTTTGTAATTAAATTAATTCATTATGTAATATTATTTGGTACTTTTGCTTTCATTATACTATTTTTATGTTATATTCATTCTTCATCTTAATAAGATTTTATGTTTATTTGTTCAATTCAATATTTAACGTCAATGCATTTTTTTTTATTTGATCGCAAACATCCCATTAAATTTTAAATGAAAAAAGTAAATAAATTGCAAGTTTTATGGTGATAATTTCTAAAGTGGAAATAATAATTAGGTAAATATATTTTTAATCACTAATTGAAGTAATTGAATGATAATATTGTAAAAATAATTTGTAAAAATCAAACCCAGCAAATATTATATTTTTTGTTAGGGTATTTGTGGAAGTTTTGAATATTTTGGCATTTTTTTAATGTGTACATAAAATTGGCTATTTAGGATTTTCATATAACAAAAATGACTACTTTTAAATATTTCCACTTAATTATTTGCGAAAACATGTCATCAAATGAAAAAAAAAATATTTAAAAGTAGTCATTTTTGTTATACGAAAACCCTATATAGCAAATTTTATGTACACATTTTAAAAATGCCCAAATTAATTAAACATGTGTTATGTGTTTGTCTGTTTGATCTAATTTTTTAATTATATTCAGAAATTCAGTTAACAAATTTATTTAAGTTTATATATATATATATATATATATATATATATATTGAATAGAATTTCGTTTTAATTGACAAAAACTACACTCAATGAAAGATAAAAAGAAGGCCACAAAATACTATAAAAAATACGTGTTTAAGGAATATATAAACAAAGCTAGATAGAGATAAACAGATATAAAAGGAGATGTAATAGAGAGAAATATATATACACACCTTAAATGAATAATATGAAATATGGTTAAAAAAATATTACATATTAAGAGGGCATAAAAAAAAGGAGTTGAAAGGAAACAAATATAGACGTAAATAATTTGAGGATAATAGTGAAAAGACAAGAACACGAAAATTACTAATAAGAATAATAAATAATATAAAATTCTAAATTTTATAAATATATGAAATTATACTATTTTCATCCTATTATAAAATGGAAAACTATTGTTGGATTTTGGGTGGGATAAGGGATATATAATAACACAATACTATTATAAATTTTATTTTAATGAGAATGTAGGAATAATATTATTCAACTAGGAGAAAAAAAGAAGTGAGTTCAAATGAGTAAATTCATAAAAGTTGATTTATTTTAAACATAAATATAAGCGAGATCAAAATATTTAAAGCTCAAGTTCAATTTATTTAATTTATAATATTTGGTTGCAATATATCATATAATATTAAAATTAGTATATTGTTGAAAATTTATTTTATATTTTAACTCAATATCGAGTCAATGGATCTTAAAGATATAGCATGATTCATGTGATGTAAATATTGATATTATTGATCACTTTCAAGCTTAAAGATTTTACAATTGATGCCACGTTAAATTTAAATAGATTAGAAATTTGGGCTTTATTGATTATTTTTTATACTAAAAGATTAAGTGAACTAATTTATTCAGTTTTAGACTATAGTATATATATTTTATATATAAATAAATAATAAATATAATTCATATAGTTTTACAATAAATTTATTTAATAATTTATATACGCTGTGCATCGCGCATGTGGAAACTCACCATGCAAAAATGAGGATCCAGAATATCATATTGTTGTTTCTAACTTCATGATGCATGGACTGTGCAGCACTGCTAAAAGAAACTCACTGTGCATGTTAAACGGAAAGTGCACTAAAAATTTTCAAAAAAGATATGAAAATGTTACCACGATTGATGATGATGGATATCATGTTTATCGAAGAATGAAGAATGATAAGACAATCAAGAAGTTTGAGATATACTTTGATAATAGATATGTCGTGGCTCACAATAAATAATTATTAATTAAGTATGGTGGTCACATCAACGTAGAATAGTGTAACCAATCTAGAGCCATAAAGTATTTATTCAAGTACATCAAGGAAATGACAGAGTAACTGCCAGGTTTTTTCGATATAATAATAGATCAAAATAATGGTAATGATGTTGACAAAGTTGATATGTACTATGATTGTAGATATATTTCACCTTGCGAAACAGCTTGGAGAATATATTCATTTGATATTAATTTCAGATATCCACATGTTCAGAGACTTAGTTTTCATCTAGAGAATGAGCAACGCTGATATTTTCTTAACATGATGACATTATGTCAGTTGTTAATCGAGATACAGTTGCACAAAGCATGTTTCTTGCATGGTTTGAGGCAAACAAGTTGTATCCAGAAGCAAATGAATTGACATATTGTGAATTTCCAACAATGTTTGTTAGGAATAAGAACTAACGCGTGTGGACAAAAAGAAAGAAAGAGATGTCAATTGGAAGGGTATTTTATGAAGCTCCAGGTGTTGTTGATAACCATTATTTAAAGATGTTGATTAATGTTATTCGTGGAGCAAAATGCCATCCTGACATGAGACATATCAATAGTGTTTTGTATAATACATATCGTGATGCATGTTATGCATTGGGATTACTCGAAGACGACAAAGAGCACATAGATGGAATAGAGGAGGCAAGTCGTTGGGGAAATGCTCATTCACTGAGACAGTTATTTGCAAAATCAATGAGCATATCTAATTATGTTTGGGAAGCAACTTGGAAATATTTATCTGATGATATATTATATAATAGACGTCCAATTTCTATCAGTCAAGGTATGTTATTTATTTTCATTATATTAATAACTGTACAAGTTAGCAAATGTATATTTACAAATTTAAATCATTATCTAATTAAATTAAGAATTAAATAAAGGGATAAATTATTTTACTTTTATTACGACTTTTTAAACATTACTAATAGTAATAAAATATATTTGTTAATTAGAAGACTCTACGGTATTTAATTTTATTTCTAAATAAATTTGGAATATAATATATTTATTCAAAAATTCAAGTTTGTTCAAGAATTGTCATAAAATATTTATTAAGTATTTTTTTAAGGTTTATATCTTAGTGATGATGAGATAAAGAAACATGCTCTTACCGAATTGGAGAAAATATTACAAAGATCAGACTTCACTTTGAAAGATTTTACTGGAATGCCAACTGATATTGCTGAGGTAACCATGTATGTCGGTAATATTTTAATAATAGATGAATTGAGCTATGATCGTCTACAACTTGCAAAAGATCATGAATCTAATATGCGTAAGTTGACAGATGAACATAAAGTAGTATATGATTTTATTATTGAAAAATGTTATTCAAATAATGGCGGACACTTCTTTCTATATAGATACGGAGGAACCATAAAAACTTTTATTTGGAAAATATTATCAGCTGGGTTGAGATCAAAAGGTGAAATTGTATTAAATGTTGCATCCAGTGGAATTGCATCTTTGTTATTGCCCGGTGGTAGTACAACTCACTCGCGCTTTGCTATTCTGATTCATGTAAACGAAGATTCCATATGTTGCATAGAACAAAGTAGCCAATTAGCCGAGTTGCTGATACGTTGTAGGCTCATAATATGGGATGAAGCACCTATGTTGCACAAACATTGTTTTGAAGCATTCGATATGGCGATGAGAGATAAAATGCGATTCAAAAACACACAAAGCTATAATTTACCATTTGGATGAAAGAAAGTTGTGTTTGGAGGTGATTTCAAACAAATTTTGCCCGTCATTAAAAAAGGCAATTAGCCGAGTTGCTGATACATTGTAGGCTCATCGTATTTATGGCGTCACATATGTGTTTTGAGATTGGCAAAGAACATGCGTTTGAATGCAATTCGTGATGAAATGCAATCTTCGCAACTTAAAGAATTTGCTGATTGGGTTGCATCAATCGGGGATGGAAATCTGGGTCAACTAAATGATGGCGATGAAGTTATTGATATTCCTGAAGATATTAGCATTAAATTTGACGGTGATTCAATTAAAGCTATTGTTGATAGTACATATCCTACAACTGGTTTTGGATCAGCAGATGTTTCTTTTTTTGGAGCATAGAGCTATTTTGGCACTTACAAATAATGTGATTGAGAGAGTTAATCAATATATGTTATCATCGAATAACAATATTGGCAAGGTATACTTAAGTTCGGATTCATTGTGTCGAACGAAAAGTATATCTGATGTTCTTAATAAGGTGCACACTCTAGAATTGTTGAATACATTGAAGTGTTCTGTTTTACCAAATCATGAGATGATATTAAAAGTTGGGACACCGATTATGTTGTTAAGGAATATTGATCATTCAGTTGGTTTATTCAATGGTACTCGGTTGATTTTGAAACAACTTGGTAATCATGCAAATGAGGCCAAGATTTTAAGTGGGAAGAATGTTGGTGATAAGATATTAATTCCCAGGATGACTATTATTCCATCTGATCCTCAAATTCCATTCAAATTTCAGCAAAGATAATTTTCAATACAAGTGTCATATTCTATGACAAAAAAAAAATAGCAAGGGGCAGTCACTTTCGCATGTAGGAATTTTACTCAACAAACCAGTATTTTTTCATGGACAGTTGTATGTAGTTGTGTCTAGGGTCACAAGCCGCGCTTGATTAAAGATCTTAGCTTATAACGAAGACAACAATAGTTCGTCGTAAACTTCAAATATTGTGTACAAGGAAGTTTTTCAGAATTTTTAAAAAATCTTAGTATTTGATATGTAAATTATCAATTACCATAATATTAGATCATTTCATTTGTTACTTATATATATTCTAAATTTCAGTTATTATATATATATATATATATATATATATATTATTTTAAAAATATAAAATGTTATTATAATACATAATTCTTTAAATAAACACATAAACCGCGCAACGCGCGGGTAGCAATCTAGTATTAAAAAAATTATAACAGTTTGTCATATATTTGCATGATGACGTGTAATTTTAAGTGTTGATTTGTCATCCGGTAAGTCGCATCAACTTTTCATCGCTGGAAATTTGCTCTCATCATAAATTTGGAACAAAACTGATAATTTGCAATATATTTTGATAATTTGTAATATATCATGAGAAAACTTAAATAGTTTGTAATGTATTTGATAATTTCCCTTAAATCATATAAAATCGCTTATTTACCATTTTACCATTTTTCCTCGAAATATTATCACATCAATATTAATACTATTTTTAATTTATTTTTTTATTAACTTATCTATATTTTATCTCACCATTATTAAATTATTTCATACTACATAAAATAAAAGAGTAATTTAATATATGTTAGGTGATTCTAAATGCAACCACGTTTTTGCTAAATCTAATCTCTTTAAAAAATAAAAAATTAAATTATAATACAATATTACAATTTTAACCATGTAACACCATCTAAAATTTTAATTAAAATAATAAAATCAAATTTAAGCAAATAGCCCCATCACTATCTACAAAAACTAAAACTGTTATTGAATGTTTCTATAAACGAAGCCAAGTAATGTGCATGGACATTGCATTGAAGAATTTGATTGTCTACTTAATTTTCTGAATAATTTTTTCAAATTTTAGCTGGATGAAATTTGTGAAACTTGGATGCGTAATCATATGTTTTGTCTTATTGATAGCTGATATGTGCGTAAAATGACCTTTATTTCTAGGTTTGTGCTTGCAAGTTTGCATTCATTTTACTCCCATATCATATGTTTTTGTCTTCTTTTTTGTTGTGTTTTCGTTTTTTATGTGTTTCAGATGGTGTCGGTTAAATTTTGAGCATTATTCTGCATTTTCGGCTTGATTTTGGAAGAAAATCGCCCGATCCTTCAGAGACCTGTCGATCTAGGCATTTCAGAGACAATTCTCAGTCAATCCTATAGAGGCCTGTCGATCCTGGCACTTCAGAGGAAGATTCCGGGAGATCCAAGCAGTGCTCGACCGATCTGCCATTTCAGAGGCAGATTCCGGTCGAGTTGTTCCCCTCTCGGCCGATCCAAGTCGGGCTGAGCGACGGTTTCTCTATTTCTAGACATCTCGGGCGATCTCTCCTTGTCGCGAGCGATCCGAGGCTCTGCTAGCTCATTATAAAAGGTGGAAAAGCGGATTTAATTATAATTTTTTTCAAATTTACAAAAATACACTTAGATTCTCTCTTCGATTCCAACCACCATCTCCTTCAAAGCCTCACCCAAGGTGTCCATGAGCTCATTCAACATTCCATGGTGAAGAATTGAAGATTCCAAGGTGGTCGATCAAGATCAAAGTGCTCAATTAGGGGAAGAAATCTATCTAGACTTATCTTTTGTAATGATTTTCTTTCAATTGAATATTGTATTGATCAACATGATAGGTATGGCATTCTAAACTTCTTTGGATGTTGATTTGAATAACGGTGTGTGAAAATTAGGTTGAATTATGCATGTTTACCTCCCTATTTGAGATTGAAACATACTAGAGCTTAATCTTATTCACCTAGGTGTAGGTAATAGTCAATCTAGGTGATAATTGATGTGAATATTGCAGTAAACACGCGGATAGGAGCGTCATGATTAGTATGTATTGTTGTGTTCCTCGATCCAATCCCTGCGCGGAGGAAGGGCATATGATGATGATTTACGTGCCATAGGGAGTGAGTTAGGAACCGATAACGTAGTTGTTTGAGGTTTTTAATATCATCTACGGTCAATTCGTCGTGATAGGGGGTTGGCTAGTGTAGGGTAATAGTCCATCCATCTAGGGATTAAATTGTGTTTGCATCAAAGTTCTACTTAATTGGAGCACACATACTTTCTTATCAATATCCATTTCCTCTCTCTTGAGTATTTGTGAGTCTTGTTCAATCATTTTATCTAAGAAATTGAATAATTGTTTGAAATTACCAATAATTGAATGATGAGTGTGTTAATTGCTTTTAATGTTGATTTAGTTAGTTTGAATTCAAGTTTAGGAAATTAGAACAAACTCAATGATTTTAATCATTCCTATCTATAAGTGTCCACACAACTAGATAGTATTCCTTAGGGCGAAGCGAGTAAGTTCCTTGGATTGATATTTTATTACTTGATAAACATTAATTTTGAGTGATCAATTTTAGTGTCGTCAAGTTTTTGGTGCCGTTGCCGGGGAACTTAATTAGTAGGTCTTTGGATATTGTTGAAAGTGTGGATATTGTAGGCTAGGTGTTTGTTAATTTGTCTCTTAGAATGTTTACTTTGATTTGTTATTAGTTTTTACCTTGTTGTTGGATTTTTGTGTCTGTTGTTTGAAAATTTATTTGTTGAAATTTGTAGGTGGTTTATGTTAACTAGATCAAAAGCTCGTTTGATTGAAGAACAAAAGTTGCGAAAAAGGTGTGAAGGAATTGTAGTTCAATTCGAAATGGAGAACCGACAAGATATGGGAAAGATTGAAGAGTTTCAAAGGCAATTGGAACTCATGAAGGCTATGATGATTGAAAGAATGAATTGAGAAGGTCACTTAAAATTTTATTTAGACCACAAGGGCAGCAAGAAATCGGTGGGTTCCGCTTGGGAGTGAACGCTACTCAATTCGAGATCAAATCGCAATTGGTCCAAATGATCCAGAATAATCAGTTTGGGGGACATGCGACGGAAGATCCGAATTTTCACATTTTAAGATTCTTGGAAATAATGGATACGATATAGATCAATCAAGTGCCATAGGACCAAATCCGATTGAGGTTGTTATCTTTCTCCCTGCGTGATGGTGCTAGACAATGGTTTGAGTTTGAGGGGCTTGACAAATCAAATAAAGCCACATGGGAGGAATTACGTGAGAAGTTTTTGTTTAAGTTCTTTCCTCTTAGTCTCACATTGAAGAGGTGAGTTGAGATCACATCGTTTGACAGCGGTATGATGAACTGCTATATGAGGCATGGGACCGGTTCTGGGATTTACTCCGGAAGTGTCCACAGCATGGGCTCTCTCGAAGTCAACAAATTTGTCAGTTCTTTGGGGGATTGTACTATGAGTCCAAGATTTTGTTGGATGCATCTTCGGGACGAGTGTTCCTTAACCTTGAGGAAGAGGAAGCATGGAGGATGATGGAAGGATGGAACACATGGCAGTGAAAACAGTAAGAGAAAAGAGTGAGATAGAAACTTTGAAAGCTCAAATGGTTGCAATGCAGAAAAGAATGGAAAAGTTAACTTGTGAGTATAAGAGAAAGGGAGATGAGTACGTACCATAATTGGAGGGGTCAACAAGAGAGTGTGTATGAGCCATATAATGTGGGATATTCATACAATTCACGACAATGTGCAACTTCATACTCACCTTCTTTGTGGAAAAATCCGATATGTTTTTACTTGGAGGAGAAGGAAAGGACAGTTGTAATAAACGAGGATGTTGAACGGAAGTGCGAAAGATACGAAGATTTATTGGAAGAGATCAAGACACAAGTATCTTGTATTGCACATCAATTGGGAAGAAATGATCAAGGAAGTGTTTTTGAAGGAGCATGTGGAGCTATAACAACGGTTTGAGAAAAGTTGGAAAAACAAGAATTTTGCTTGATTCCTTGAGCACATGAGCAAGATTCAAATAAATCTTCCTTTACTTGAGGTTTTGCAGGAGATGTCGCGGTACATGAAGATGTTATAGGAAATGTTCACTCAAAAGAGTAAGTACGGCATTAGAGAATATGAAACCGTGAACCTATTTGAGGAATGTAGTGTTGTGATATAATAGAAAATGTCGTTCAAGAGGCAAGATTTTGGGTAGTTTCACTATCTCGTGTACTATTGGTGGAATTGAAGTAACACGGGCCTTGTGTGATTCGGGGGCTAATATTAATCTAATGTCTTTATCTTTGTTCAAGAAATGGAAAATAGGAGAGATCAAGCCAACCACGATGACATTACAAATGTTGGATCGGTCTTTATCATATCCAAAGGGAATTGTGGAAGATGTTTTGGTCAAGGTGTGTGTCTTTATCTTCCCAGCGGATTTTGTGGTACTTGACATGGAAAACGATGGAGATGTTCATTTCATCTTAGGAAGACCATTTTTGTCCACTGGTGGGGCATTGTTTGATATGAAAAATGGTGAGTTGACTTTTCAATTCGATGGACGGAAGATTACCTTCTCTTTTCCGGAGGCTATGAAGAGAAGAATGGGGGATGAAAATGAGGACAATTGCAATATGGTTAGAGTGGTGCAACCTCCTAGCTATGAGAAAGGGGAAGGAAGTGAGCCATTAGAGAAGATCTTACAAAATTCATATTACATTGAGAATGTTAGCAAGAGTGAAGAAGAGGTAAGGGAAGACATTGTGGAGTATGTTAGAATGTTGGACAATTTTCCCACCGAATCAATGAATGGAGAAGTTGGATTTTTGGAATTGAGGACTAAAGAAGAGGAAGATAAAGCAAAACAAAATAAGAATAAGATGAAGAATAAAGCACTGAAAGTGGAGTTGAATAAATTACCGGACCATTTAAAGTATGCATTTTTGGGAGAAAAGGAGACATATCCGGTAATTATCTCTACCTGACTTTCGGGGAGTGAAGTTGAGAAATTACTACAGGTTTTAAGGATGCATCGTTCGGCTATTGGATGGCAAATTTCAGACATCAAGGGAATAAGTCAAGCCATTTGCATGCATAAGATTCTCCTTGAGGAGAATTGCAAGCCTAAAAGACAACCTCAACGGCGATTGAATCCTTTGATGAAGCAGGTTGTGAAGAAAGAGGTGTTAAAACTTTTGGATAACAATACCATCTATGCACCGAACGATAGTGAATGGGTGAGTCCTACGCATATGGTGCCAAAAAAGGGAGGTTTTGAGACGGTGGTCAAGGAGAATGGTGAAGAAGTAATGGAGAGGCCGACTAAAGGGTGGCAATTTTGTATTGATTACCGAGCTTTAAATTTAGCCACTAGGAAAGATCATTTTCCTTTACCATTTATTGGCCAAATGCTTGATCGACTTGCATGACACTCACATTATTATATCTTGGATGGCTACTCGGGATACAATCAAATCATGGTGGCACTGGAGGATCATCACGAAACTGCATATACATGCCCTTTTGGGATTTTTGCCTACCGGAGGATGCCATTTGGTCTATGCAATGCACCGAAAACATTTCAACGGTGCATGATGGAAATATTCTATTGGCTTATTTAGGAGATTATGGAGGTATTTATAGATGACTTTTAGGTTTTTGAGAACTCTTTTGATGCATGCTTGAAAAACTTAGATGTTGTTCTTACTAGATGCGAAGAGACTAATCTTGTTCTTAATTGAGAAAAATGCCATTTTATGGTATGTGAAGGTGTAGTCATAGGCCATAAAATTTCTAGTCTAAGATTAGAGGTCGATAAAGCTAAGATTGTTTCCATTGAACAATTGCCTATTCCTAGATCGGTAAAAGGTGTGAGGAGTTTTTTAGGTCATGTAGGGTTTTATAGAAGGTTTATTCAGGATTTTTCCAAAATAACTAAACCCTTGTGTTTGATGATTTCTAATTCGATATGGTTGTATAATGATAATTTGATCTAGCTTTGGATTTGGATTTGGTTTGGATATGGATGCATTGTTTTTATGATTTTTATTTGATGTTGGTTGGAAGTATTAATGAGTTGGTATGATTGACTTCTTCCTATTTGTTTGGTTTGTGGAATGATGAATGGTTTGGTTTGTATGGTTTTGCTAGTGGATAAAATTTTATATTTCTTGATTTATTGGTTTGTTGTTTGATCGGTGGAAATGAGAACTTAATGCTATGAATGATGCTCAAAGTTTGGTGGTGTTTTGTGTTTATGTGAGTAGTTACATAAAGCAATAGAGAAGTGGTTGGATCGTTGCTAACGATGGGTACATAAGGCTATGGATAAGCGGTTGGATCGTGGCTACTAACGGGTAACACATTTTATCTTTTTCTCTTGCCATTTAGATTCGTTACATGTTGGTCCCGGATTATCAGGGTATAACTTAGCAGCGGAAAATGTGTTTAGTCATTTCTTGCACTCTGCTGGTTACTCAGCTGACTGGGACCTTGTCAGCTGGTAAGTCAACTTGCACTCTGCGTACTCAGCTGACTGGCGACTGGCTCGTCAGCTGGTAGCTCAAGACTTAGAATATTTTAGCCTTGTTTGCACAGTTATATCAGTTTTCAGATATACACCAGCACTTGGGTGCTGGGTTTTAAATCAGTATGAAATGCAGAAAGCTGATAAAAGACAAGGATTTATAGTGGTTCGATCAACTGATCTACGTCCACTCTCCAGTCGTAGCACTGGAAATTTCACTAAGAGTAATCGGGTACAAGCGTCCTACGATCTATCTCTAGCTGGTGAATGCCTCGTCCACCAGTTCACTAGATCAACCGCTCCCGGCCTTGTCCTTCTTCAACTCTGATCAGCTGGTGGAGTGCGAGCACGTCACTTCAACCTCCACAGCTTCACTGGGTGTTTAGTTCTCCCAAGAACGTGTCTTCTCAATACGGCAAAAGCCCGTAATAACTCAAGTGCTGGCTGGCACAAGAGCTGCTGTGAACTTCCTCGGAAGAGAAAGAACACCAAAGAGATCTGAACTTACAAGCTGGAAGCTTGAAGTCTCGTGTTTGATAAATCAACACACGGATAGCCTTTAGAAAGGCCTCGAAAGTGTTTGCACTTCTACTTGCTTGAGCGTAATAAATTTCAGACTTTCGGTAGGTGAAGAGTATTGAATGTTGAAGCAAGCAAGCGTCTTAAATGTTGGTAGTTCCGACCTATTTATAGACGCGGGATCCCATTCAAATCTTCTAGCCATTTGGACACATCCGGAAAAGGTCTCTGTCCTCGCATGTCCTTCTGACGGCGGCAGGTAGGAATTTCCGGAAAGCGCCATGCTTTTGTCCACTTTATCTGACATTGATCTCTTTATGTCAGAACGGCACTATTCGTCAGTACGAGGAATCAGAACTGGTGTCTTGAACTGATAGACTTTAAGGTATCCTCCTTAAAGTCATACTCTGTCAGTTAATTCCTCGACGAATCTTCTTTTTGTCTCTAAGACTCTGGGAGAGCGAATCTGGAATTCTGCTGGTAACATCCGACTGGTAGAACATACTGGTGATCTTGTGCTGGCAGTCTCTGCTGGTGACTTGCGTTGGCACAATCTAAGTCTACCAATTTGTCTGATGTTAACTCTTGGAATCTCCCATGACTGGTGGCTTCACCGCTGGTGAACAGTGTCAGTGAGAACACCTATTCTGCTGGTAAGGTTTGTCAGTCGCCTGCTGATGAAAACCTTCCCAACTGGTGAACAGTAGCCAGTCATTAGCTCTTCTCATGCTGATGAACAGTGCCAGCATGAGTCTTTGATCAGCTGCGACTTACAACTCAAAAGACCTAAACAGGACTTTACATTTGAGAACTAGAGCTATCTAGAGACAACTGACGCTGGTAGGACTTCGGATTTGATCCACCAAAACACCAAAACTAGAATCTAAACAAGTAGCTACTGGGGAAAGGAAACTTAGCCAAATTTCCCAACAATTTCCCCCTTTTTGGTGCGATCAAAGCCTAACCAGCGAGCACTCAGCTGATGAGGAAAGTTACAAAGTATTTCAGGGTTTTACAAAATAAACCTATCAGATCTAAACCCATGAAACCACTTCCTCTCATCAGCTCTAACTAAAATCTTCCCCCTCAAACCAGGAGAGATATTGCTCGTTTAAAATATGAAAATTGAGATCAGAGCAAAAAGATTTAAAGTGTGTGATACGAGTGCTGGTGCTGATTACACTGGAAGTGTAAGTTCAGCTGGTAAGTAAATACTTAGACAATTTGTTGGACAATGAGGAATTGTCATCAACTTGCCAGTAATCAATCCATTTAATATGTTGCAGTTACAAGTACAGGATAGAAAACTGACTAGTCTAGAGATACAAATACTTACAACAAAATGAAGAAGCTAGACTATGGCTGAGAAGATGATCCTGGTGATTGAGTTCTGCTTGTGAGCGACCTCAGGATCTCAGTGAGCGCTGCCATATCTTGTCTGCTCTTCTCCCTTTCCTCAGCAGCAATCCTCCTCTCCTCTTCAGCAAGGCGAGCTCTCTCAGCCTCAGCCCGTGCTCGTGCACTTTCCCCCTCTTGGATCCGCGCCAAAAAGGAGGACACTCCAGCGGTGACTGACTCCATCTGTTGAGTCATCTCAGTTCGGAAGCTGGCGAAGCGCTGGTCCATCCTGGCATCAATGATTGCAAGAAGCTGCGCAGGGGGATGGATCTTGGAGATTGGCTGTGCTGATACTTCAAGGGAAGAGGAGGGTGCATCAGTTGCGGAAGGAGCCGCTGCTGGTTCAGATGCAGCTGGTATCTCCATCGGGGCTGGCTCCTCCGCTGGCACTGCAGCTGCAGCTGGTTGCTCTGCTGGTACATCAGCTGCTGCTGACTCCTCTACTTGTACTTCTTCAGCTGGCTCCTCAGCTGATTCCACCACTGGCACTGCTGCTGGAGCTGGCTGGACTTCAGAAACAACTGTGGGGGCTGTGAATTCCACCACTTGCCAGTCCATAGAATCAGGGACGAGATTGCCCGAGACAATAGGAACAGGAGGGACGGCAAGTGTCAGCCACAAACCACGAGAGGGATCCTCCTCCACAATGTGGTCTACCAGCAGAGCGCTGGCAGCCATGTCGAACAGGATAGCATGGTAGGGAGGGATCCTCGGGAGGGTAACCAGCACTTTGAGGCGTCGGAGCGCGTACGTCAGCTGGTACCCCCGACTAATGACTCGGAACTGGAGGAAAGGTAACTTGACCTTTTTCAGTGGCGGGAGGCCGGAGCTTCCAGTCAGCTGCCTATACTCAGCAATTTTGAGCAACCGGCGCTTGATCCTCCTTGTAGACAGCTGCTGGGGGCATTCAGGATCAGTGCCCATGAAAGCATTAGCCCACTCCTCCTCCGCTCTCCAGTAGCCAAGACCCAGCCTGGCATAAAGAACCGCCCGCTTCTCCACAGTCAGCAGGCGCTGGCATCGATCAAAAATTCGCCATCTCCGGAACTCCAGACACAGTTCCGGATCCACCCTCCAGAGTCTACGGTAGCTGGATATCATCTCGTCATTGACGGCATTCTCCACCTCAGCCGTGATGTTCTCCGCATATTCATAGAGGGTGGAATTGTAATATTCCACTGGCTGCAGGGGCAGGCACCAGTCAGAGATTCTGGAGGCATATACCGACTGGTGGGGGAGTCCGCTGAAGGGTATGATGTTGAATGCAGATGGCTCTGGCACTCTTGAATTATAAAAAGCCATCTCCCCGCGCTGCTCCCACCGGTGCACCCCTGTCACATGAGCCTGGAAGGCATCCTCATCAACCAGTTGATGCTCTTGGATGCAGAGCATATAAGGGCACCTTTCAGTTCGTGCACGCCTAGCTGGTGGTGTAGAGGATGCTGCTGGTCGCCCGGAAGTTGATGTCGAGGCATCTATAGATCGGGGGCGACTGGCAGGACGACGAGCCTTGTCATCAATGTCTGGGAACAGATCCCTTGGCTCCATCCTCTGCACCATGGAGTAAGATACCACCTCCTCAGCTGGCTCCTGCTCTGGCTCCTCAGCCCTTGGCTCCTCTGCATCCTCAGACTCTGAGCTTATGTCTGAAAAGCTCGCCAGTTTTTCCGGGGTGGTCGCCCGCTCCTCTGCTCCTCCACTGGCGTCCCCTTGCGTCGCCAGTGGGTCTTCTGCAGCTCCTCCACTGGCTTCCCCTTGCGCAGCCAGTGGGACGTCGTCACCTCCACCACCCCCTTGCACGGGTGGAGGGACATCAGTAGCTTCCTCTTCCTCCTGGTACTGGTCCACGATAGACATAATGTCTTCGTCAGCACCCATCACCAGCAGACGCTCAAAGGTTTCTTCAGGTAGGAGCTCGCCTGGGGGTGCTGGTGCTGGGCGGCCGGCACTTGAGATTTCGAGCGCTTTTCCTTTGCCCTTGGCCGCCAGACTTATCTGTTCTGTCAGCTCTGCCTGGCGCCTGGCCTCTGTCTCTGCCTTGATCTTGGCAAACCTCTCATCCCTGGCCGCCAGCTCCGCCTCTCTCTTCTGCTTCGCCAGCAGAGCCCGGAGCCTTGACTTGGCCTGCTTCTTCCTCACAATGGAGGCACTTTTCTCTTTCTTCGCCTGCTCCACCAGCTTCTGAGCTCTGGTCTGGATTCGCTTCCTCTTGCGAGTCATCCTCTCCAGCGTCTCTTCCTCAGTCAGTCCCAAGACGGACTTCTTGACTGGAATGGAGATCTTCCCAGACTCAGGGTCGTATGCAACAGCTGGCGGTGGCTGCTGGTGCTGATGAGTCTTAGGCTTCTTGTGGGTAGGCTTCTTGGTGACTGGTACCAGTTGTACGTCCCTTGGGTGAATACCAGTCGCCTCAGCCACCGCGCCTTCCATGGTTTCAAAGAGAGACTCCGTCTCCTGCTTCCTCTTCAACTGAGCCCTGGCCTCATCAGTCAGTGGGAGAGCCACAGCTGGCACTTGCTCTCCTTGGTCTTCTGAGTCCTCCTCAGAAACGACCTCAGCAGGGTCCACTGCTGACTTCCCTTTCAGCCTGCGTGGCTTCTTGTAATCTGGGTGGGGCAGCTTCACCTTCGTGGCTGGTATGAAGTCGAAACCAACCAGCTGTTCCCCCTGATCCACGCCATCACCCAATTCCATCTCCAGGATGTGGCTGATCCTCAGCCCGAAGGATACGGCGTGGGCAAACCTCCCTTCAGTTGGCACGATGGAGTTCCGCGCCACATTCTCCAGCAACCGGCCAAAGAAAAATTCGGCCCAATTGCCCTGAACTCCATCCATCAGGGCACACATCACGGAGAACTTCCGCAGGCTCAACTCGGCGTACGAGCCGACTTCACATTGTAGCATGCGAACTACAATGTCGCACACCTTCTGCCAGTACTCCTCCATCTCAGACTTCTTCATTCCAGTCCGGAAGACGGTGACTTCTGGCTTCTTCCACTGCACCCACCGCCTCCTGAATTCCACCGTATCATCCTGATGATACGTGGCCACTTCCTCTCCTTCATTCCTCAGCCCGAACAGAGCGGCGAGGTATTCGGCGGTGACGGTGATCAGGTGGCCAAACACCGATGTTGTGAACGACTTCCTGACGTCAGCTATCACGGCCCGAGCGTAGAACTCGGCTACCATGTGTGGATGGAAAATGCTGGGGGTCGCCGTGAGGTATTGCCGGAGCTGTTCTCGGTCGACCATCTCCATCAGCTCTGGCCCATGATGCTTTAGGGCTAGCTTCGCGTTCAGAATTTTCTCTTTCTGAACCTGTGCAGTCCTAATCTGCGCGTTAGATAGCTGTCGCCTGGTCGCCGGCCTGTTCAACTGAACCAGTCGGGCGAATGGATATGAGTAATCGATATCCTCGATCTTCACTATGCCAGTATATGTTGGCATATGGGCTTCAGCGAGGGGTAGGTCTGGTGAACCAGATGAGGATGATGTAGATGGGTTATCAGCTGTAGGTCGAGAAGATGATGCCATGACTTCAGAAATTTTCAAAGTTTCAGAAAATCTCAAGGGAAAATGAGAGAATTTTGAAAGATAGGGTTCTGAAAGTAGGGAAACATAAAGGTTAACCCGAAGGAAGGGATCGGGTATTTATACGAAGGGCCATGCAGGATCAGACGTCCAGAATCAACGCTCAGCAAGCGAGGATCGACGGTCATCAGCAGGCCCGGTTCCCTGTGCGACGTGCGCGGTCGTGCTGACGTGGGCTACGCCGTGGAGCTGACGTGGCACGCAGCGATTGGTGGCATCCAAACGTCGGACTGCGCAGACACTGTGCACATTAAATGTGGCATTAAATGCCGCATTAAATTCTGAGAGATGTACACGCTAGTCGGATTTGAACAATCCCGCCTTTTCTGCGACAGCTGGCATGACTGGTCATCAGTAGCATATGCCAGTCGCATACTTCCCCCTAACTAGTTGGCCTCTTTATCAGTTGGCAACTGGTACTTACGACTGGCTCCCGTGTACTTGGATAAATTGAGAGCTGGGACTCAATTTTCACCAGTCGTGGATATTCGCCAGTTGTCTGCTGACAACTTGAAAGATGGAAAATTGAGAGCTGAGACTCAATTTAATCCGCATAATCTTCTCTTCAAGAAATCCACTCCTCATCATCACTTGGAATTGGGAGCTGGGACCCAATTCTATGTCAACTGATGGTTTATGCTGGCAAATTGAAATGAGAGCTGGGACTCATTTCCTTAGACAATTAGGGAATAAGTTCCGCCAGTAGGTACCACTTGTTAGATAGAGATACCACTTAAATAAAAACAACTAAGAGCTTGGACTTGGTCGTAATCAGCGTCCTCCAGAAGATTAAGAACAGAATGAGAGCTGGGACTCATTCTTCTTCATCATTTGGGCTCGCATCAATCTCTAAAAGACCGAGTTTGATGCACAACTCCTTGAATCTTGCTTCTGGCAGAGGTTTAGTGAAGATGTCAGCCAGTTGATCTTCAGTTCTGATGTAGTCCACGCTGACATCCTTCTTCTCGACATGATCACGTATGAAGTGATGTCGAATATCTATGTGCTTGGTTCTAGAGTGATGAACCGGATTCTTCGAGATGCACATAGCACTGTTGTTGTCGCAATAGATGGGAACACAGCCAGTGTCCACTTCATAATCCTCCAGTTGTTGCTTGATCCAGATAACTTGAGCACAACAACTGGCAGCGGCAACATACTCAGCCTCAGTGGTAGAAGTAGCAACTGAGTGCTGCTTCTTGCTAAACCAGCTGATTAGCTTGTGTCCTAGAAACTGACACGTACCACTGGTACTCTTTCGGTCAATACGGCATCCAGCGAAGTCTGAATCTGAATATCCAATGAGTGTGAGCTCATCATTTCTGGGATACCATATTCCAAGAGATTCAGTCCCCTTCAGATATTTCACTATCCTCTTTGCAGCTTCCATGTGTGACCTTTTCGGATTGGCTTGAAATCTGGCACACACTCCGACTGAGTACGAAATGTCGGGTCTGTTGGCTGTGAGATAGAGAAGTGATCCAATTATTCCTCGGTAGACGGTAGGATCAACTGATTCACCTTGCTCATCAAGAAATATTTGACAACTGGTGCTCATAGGTATTCTGAGGGACTTAGTTTTCTCTGGGCAATACTTTTGAATTAACTCCTTCGTATACTTTCTCTGGCTGATAAAAATTCCATCAGCTGACTGCTGGACCTGGAGTCCGAGAAAGTATGTTAACTTGCCCATCATACTCATCTGAAATGATGTCTGCATCAGTTGAGAAAACTTCTCGCAGAGAGTTATATTCCTTGATCCGAATATGATGTCATCTACATAGATCTGCACCATTAGCATGTCACCACCATCCTTGAGAAGAAAGAGAGTCCTATCAATCTTCCCTTTCCGAAATCCATTGCTGGTGAGGAATTGTGACAGCGTTTCGTACCAAGCCCTGGGCGCCTGTTTCAATCCATACAGGGCCTTTCTCAGCTTGTACACCTTGGTGCCTATCTCAAAGCCTGGAGGTTGCTCGACATAAACCTCCTCCTTTAGCTCGCCATTCAGGAAGGCGCTCTTCACGTCCATCTGGAATACCGTGAAGCCGTGATACGCTGCATAAGCAAGGAACAACCGTATCGCCTCCATTCTGGCAACTGGTGCGAAGGTCTCATCGAAATCGATCCCTTCACACTGCCTGTAACCTTTGGTGACTAAACGAGCTTTGTTTCTGACCACGGTGCCATTCTCATCTCGCTTGTTCTTGAAAACCCACTTGGTGCCAATCACTGACTGGTGTGATGGTCTCTCTACCAAGTCCCAAACATTATTGCGAGTGAATTCAGCAAGCTCTTCTTGCATGGCATTAATCCAATCAGCAGATTCTAGCGCAACTCCTATGGAAGTAGGTTCCATTTGAGAAATAAAACAGCTCAGGAGCGCACTGCCGTGTCGAGTCTGGACAGAACCTTCCGGATCACTGAGAATAGCATCGGATGGGTGATCCCTCAGCCATTTGGGAGGACCAGCGACTGCTAGTGCCGGCTGTGAAATAGGTTCATCTGTCCTGGCGACTGGTGCTTCCACATTTCCACCAGTCGGAGCTGGAAGAATAACTGGCGGTTGAACATCACCAGTCGGAACTGGAAATACAACTGGTTGTTGATCTTCACCAGTTGGAACTTCTTCATCAGCTACTCCGTCTGACTGACTTCCCGAACCTTCACCAACGTTGTCAGTATCAGCTGGTACTTCCATTCCAGCTGGTTCATCGTTGTCTTCTGGCTCAAAGATTCCAGTCGGAATTCCCCCTTGATTTTTGCTAGATCCACTCAGGGAGATTGAGTGTAAGGTCTCAGCAAGGTCATTTGCATCACCGACCCTCCCGGTTTGCTGATGGGCAACCGAGGGAACTGGTTGTGAAGATGATCCAGTCATAGGTCTAGTCGAACCAGTTGGTTGAGCATCGGAAGAATTCCTGCCCAACTGGTCGCTGACATCCTCGACCTCAGGAACATCTTCAGCCAGTTGGCGTAAGGTCCTGCGCACTAAAGTAGCTTCATCAAAAACAACATTGCATGTTATTTCCACAAGCTGGGTAGTCTTGTTAAATACTCTATAGCCCTTGTGAGAGGGATGTCCATATCCGACAAACACACCCTCATCAGCCTTAGGCGAGAAAGCATTTAACTTCGACTTCCCATTATTATGGATATAACATGGTGAACCGAATGCACGAAGATGAGCTATAGAAGGCTTACGACCAAAATACACTTCGTAGGGAGTTTTCTGGAGTCTGTCGTTGATCCCGCTTCTATTCTGAGTGTAGCAGGCAGTCACTAACGCTTCTCCCCAGAAACTCTGTCCCAAGCCGGACTCAGCCAGCATGGACCGGACCGCTTCTTTCAGTGTCCTATTCCTACGTTCTGCCAGTCCATTTTGCTGCGGTTGCCTTGGAGTAGATCTCTCATGCTTGATCCCGGCCTCCGCGCAAAAATCCATCAGCAGACTGTTGCAGAATTCAGTCCTATTGTCCGAACGAATTCGCTTTACCACAGCTTCTCTCTGTTTCTGAGCTTGGATGATCAACTCTGGAAGAATGATCTTCACCTCATCCTTGGTTCTGAGAAGCTTTACCCAGGTATAGCGTGAGTAGTCATCGACTACCACCAGCGAATATCGTCTTCCTCCAATGGTTTGCGGTGTTACTGGTCCAAACAGGTCCATGTATAACAACTCGAGTACCTGACTGGTACTGGGGCAGACTGGCGACTGGTTCTTGAAGGACTTCCTAGTTTGTTTGCCTTGCTGGCAAGCTTTGCAAATTCCTTCCTTCTTGAACCCACCCTTGGGAAGACCATCTACAAGATCATGCTTGGTTAGATAATTAATAGTTTTGAAATTTAGATGACTTAACCTTTTGTGCCACAGCCAGTTAGTTTCCATGGAACTGGTGGCTACAAAGCATGTATCAGTCTTCCCGCTTTGCCAGTCAACAACATAGAGACCTCCTTTCCTGACACCTTTCAGCTTGGTCTCGCCAGACTCTCCATTCTTGATCTGGCACCCTGATTTGTCAAACACAATGGTATAACCATTGTCGCACAGCTGACTGATGCTCAGGAGGTTGTGCTTCAGATTAGTGACAAGGGATACATTCACAATTCTGACATCATCCTTCTCGATGCAGCCCTTGCTGATAACTCTGCCCTTTGAGTTATCACCGAAAATAACTGGAGGTCCTCTGACCTTGGTGAGCTCAGAAAATAGGAACTCCTCACCAGTCATGTGAGCCGAGCAACCACTATCTATGATCCACTCGCTCGATCTCTGAAGCTGTGTTGCATGACCCTGTTCCTGCAAGAAAGTGAAATTATTTAGGTCCCCGATCATCAGCGGGTCCTGCAGGGTTAGATCTCTGGATCATTCCTTTTGGAATCCAGACTTGAGTAATCTTCAGCTCGGTGTTACCCTTGCTGACATCACTTGTGGCCTTTCCCTTCCTTTTAAAATAATGCATGGATTTGTTTTTGGAAGGTGTGGCTGTGTGTGCGGTTCCTCTGGAAGTATTCTTCCTCTGAGGGTGTCGGAAATTTCTTTCCGACCGCTTGTGTTGCCTTGGTGGTCTCTGGAATTGTGGACCACGATGATTAGCCTTCCCAGCCCTTGAGAAAAGGTTTTGATTGGGCTCAGGCCTCCGATGGGTGTTCCTCCTATCGGGAAATATCCTTCTCTCAGTATTCCACTGAGATTCGGATCCCTTGTAAGTACGCTGGCAACTGGCATACTTGTAAGGTAGGGCGTGGAATCTCTGGACAGCTGGTGCTGGCTGTCGGATTCCACTGGCAGCTGACGCTGACTTCCTTGCCTTAGAATATTTCGGCTTAGTCTGCGTCTTCGGGTATGCTGGCGTCCTGTCAGCAGAGGATCTTGCCAGTTGAGGATTTTGTTTTGATGACTCACCTATGTATCTGGACTTATGATTCCTATGCTGATCAGCCATTCGGGACTGACTGGTATTACCAGCTGGTGCTGATGCATTTACCAGTTTGCCCTTACCCTTATGAGTACTGATTTGTTCGGATTGATTTATGCTCAAATCCTTTGTAAATCCCAACCCGGACTTATCAGAAGGCTTTCTCCAATGACTCAGAGCTGCTTCCAAGTCTTTTGAGCCTTTATTTAGAAAATTTATTCTATTTTCTTGCTCCAGAACGAGATTGTGAAAATTATCTCGCTCAGATTTTGTAATTTGAAAATTTTGGAGCAACTCAAAGTGAGTCTTTTTCAAAGTGGCTAGCTCTTCACTGACTGACCTCGATTTTTCAATCTCCTTGGTCGAAATTGAAACTTTATCTCTCAGCGAAGTATTTTCGCCAGCCAAGACATTCTTTATTTCATAAAATTTTAAAAATTCTTTTTGAAGAATGTCTATTGTGACAGCTTCTGAGTCGGAGCAACGCGACTCAGAATCGTCTAAACTGATAGAAGGCATGATATGCATTGGGGAAGCTGATGATTGTACCTGATCATCAGCTGCAAGTGCCTCTTCACTGTCAGCACTTCCTTCAGCTGACTCTTCTCCGAAGGCTGCCATGAGTGCCAGTAGAGCTTCCTCTTCTGACTCCTCGTCTGACGCATACTCCCCATCATCATGGTCGGGTATGTCAGGCACTTCCGTCCTGGTCAGCATAGCCTTGGCAACGGCCTTGGAGGCGCGCTCTTCAAAGAGCTTCTTTAGCCTTTCCCGCTCATTTTTGTCCACCTGTGGACATTCAAACTTTAAATGATCAGGGGATTGGCACTGGTAGCAAGCACGGGGAGCTCTCTTGACGAATTTTCCGTCAGTTGAGCTCAGAGATACTCCCTGCTTTGACTTGGCTTTCTCCAGAAGGACAGCCAGTCGTTTCATCTGCTGCTCAAGGTCAGCGATAGAGCTCTCGCTGTCTTTTGAGTTAGATCCCGATGTGGCTGGGATCTCTTTCTGCTGGTTGTGCTGGGCAGCAGGTCTGTCAGCATGGAGGGGCTTCTTGTGCTTCCATTTGAAGTCCTTCTTGACGAAGTAAGCTTCGTCTTGAGCTTTAACGCTGGGGGATCCCATGTTCCTGATGGCCTCATTCTTGTTCACCATCTGGATATCCCTCTCGTGTGCCTGCAACTGAGCAAATAACTCCTTGGGAGTCATTTTGGACAGGTCCTTCTCCTTCAGAGCTGTGGTCTTCACGAACCAGTCCTCCTTGGGCATCTTGGACAGGATCTTGGCATTAAGATCTTCATTTGAATACGTCCTGTCCAGAGACTTTAGCTCGCTGACAATGGCGTTGAATCTCGCCTCCATCTCCTTGATGGTTTCTCCAGGCAGCATCTGGAAGGACTCATACTTGTCCACCGCAATCTGCAATTTGTTGCGTTTCATTTGATCAGTTTCTTGACATAGACTATCAAGAAAATCCCATACTCCCTTGGCATTGTCAAACTGGAGGGCTTCCTCCATCAGCGACTCTGGAAGAGAAGATAGGATCAACTCGTGAGCAATGGAATCCAACTGATTCCGCTTCCTGTCCTCGGCGTTCCATTCGCTTTGAGGCTTTGGGATCTCAGCAGCTGGACGATCTCCTAGCTGGTGCTGTATCATGGTGATCTCGATTGGTCCTTTCTCCAGCACATCTTTCATTTCCGGATGAATGCTCTTTAGAGAAATGAGCGACCTCTTTCGCCATATATCATGCTTCACAGTCTTGTAGTCGAGTAGCTTCAGATTATTCATCTTCGTGTACCTGAGCTAAACAACAGACAAACAAAAGAGCGCAAGGAAACGCGGATCACGGTCCTAAGCGACTCAGATACGAACGGTCTATAAGAACCGTCCGCTCTGATACCACTTGTTGGTCCCGGATTATCAGGGTATAACTTAGCAGCGGAAAATGTGTTTAGTCGTTTCTTGCACTCTGCTGGTTACTCAGCTGACTGGGACCTTGTCAGCTGGTAAGTCAACTTGCACTCTGCGTACTCAGCTGACTGGCGACTGGCTCGTCAGCTGGTAGCTCAAGACTTAGAATATTTTAGCCTTGTTTGCACAATTATATCAGTTTTCAGATATACACCAGCACTTGGGTGCTGGGTTTTAAATCAGTATGAAATGCAGAAAGCTGATAAAAGACAAGGATTTATAGTGGTTCGATCAACTGATCTACGTCCACTCTCCAGTCGTAGCACTGGAAATTTCACTAAGAGTAATCGGGTACAAGCGTCCTACGATCTATCTCTAGCTGGTGAATGCCTCGTCCACCAGTTCACTAGATCAACCGCTCCCGGCCTTGTCCTTCTTCAACTCTGATCAGCTGGTGGAGTGCAAGCACGTCACTTCAACCTCCACAGCTTCACTGGGTGTTTAGTTCTCCCAAGAACGTGTCTTCTCAATACGGCAAAAGCCCGTAATAACTCAAGTGCTGGCTGGCACAAGAGCTGCTGTGAACTTCCTCGGAAGAGAAAGAACACCAAAGAGATCTGAACTTACAAGCTGGAAGCTTGAAGTCTCGTGTTTGATAAATCAACACACGGATAGCCTTTAGAAAGGCCTCGAAAGTGTTTGCACTTCTACTTGCTTGAGCGTAATAAATTTCAGACTTTCGGTAGGTGAAGAGTATTGAATGTTGAAGCAAGCAAGCGTCTTAAATGTTGGTAGTTCCGACCTATTTATAGACGCGGGATCCCATTCAAATCTTCTAGCCGTTTGGACACATCCGGAAAAGGTCTCTGTCCTCGCATGTCCTTCTGACGGCGGCAGGTAGGAATTTCCGGAAAGCGCCATGCTTTTGTCCACTTTATCTGACATTGATCTCTTTATGTCAGAACGGCACTATTCGTCAGTACGAGGAATCAGAACTGGTGTCTTGAACTGATAGACTTTAAGGTATCCTCCTTAAAGTCATACTCTGTCAGTTAATTCCTCGACGAATCTTCTTTTTGTCTCTAAGACTCTGGGAGAGCGAATCTGGAATTCTGCTGGTAACATCCGACTGGTAGAACATACTGGTGATCTTGTGCTGGCAGTCTCTGCTGGTGACTTGCGTTGGCACAATCTAAGTCTACCAATTTGTCTGATGTTAACTCTTGGAATCTCCCATGACTGGTGGCTTCACCGCTGGTGAACAGTGTCAGTGAGAACACCTATTCTGCTGGTAAGGTTTGTCAGTCGCCTGCTGATGAAAACCTTCCCAACTGGTGAACAGTAGCCAGTCATTAGCTCTTCTCATGCTGATGAACAGTGCCAGCATGAGTCTTTGATCAGCTGCGACTTACAACTCAAAAGACCTAAACAGGACTTTACATTTGAGAACTAGGGCTATCTAGAGACAACTGACGCTGGTAGGACTTCGGATTTGATCCACCAAAACACCAAAACTAGAATCTAAACAAGTAGCTACTGGGGAAAGGAAACTTAGCCAAATTTCCCAACAGTTACATGTAGTTGTTGTTTATAGGATAGTTTGTGTGGTCGTGTGTGTGTGATGAACCTAAACTAGGCTTGAGATTGGACCACGATTTACTAGTTCAAGCTTGAATTTTACTTCAACCTATGATAGAGCGGAATCTTGTTATGAAGCATGTCTAGCTTTAACTTTTGAATTGCAGAGTTTTGTGTTCTGTTAATGCATTGGACTTAACAAAAAGCTGTGAGTGTTGAGCCTTGATATTGTCATATCTATCTTGTTTGAGAGAGGTGAGATTGAGAGCGAAAAATCTAGAACTTGCATTTATTCTCGATCTATTGGCATGACTATGCGACTAGAAAATGATATGAGACCATCGATTCCAGTCCTACCTTACACATGGGGAGTATAAGGTGTTTACTTTGATCATTATTTGCCTTTCATATCTTTGACCCCCGTGATTGAGCTTTATTAGAGAAATTTCTTTGATATTATTAGGACCAAGTTTGGGGGGAAAGAGAGAATGAGGGTGAATACGATGATGTGAGTTGGGTTGGGAATTGTTTGTTATTGGTTATTGCAATTGATGAGGCAAGAAAGGAAAGAAATAAAGAAGATTGATGTAAATCCTAGAAAATAGGCACCCACGTGAAAAATGAAGGAAGGTGTCAATGAAAAAAAAAAAGAGAAGGCACCCACATGAAAAAAATGAAGGAAGGTGCCAATGAAAAAAAAAGAAAAACAAAAACAAAGCAAAAAAGGAAAAAAATTTGAAATGGAATAAGCCTCGGGTTTAGTAATTGATGATTACATTTTAGGGGGGTTCTTAGGAAATTGAGGAGTTTAGTTACTTTGGCCCAAAACCACCTACCTTTTAGTTAGCCACGTTATAACCAAAGCAAAGATCTTCTTGATTCTAGGAGCTAACTCATTGTAGTATAGTGGTGAGAATGGATGCAAGCCTATGGAAATCGAGCTCGATATCTTGTGTTGAATGATTCTCATCGTCCCTAAACACGTGAGGGAGTGATTTCATTTCTTGTATCATATTTGATGAGTGGTTTGAGTCCTTAGCATTAACCATGTCACAAAGTTAGGTGACAATCTCGTTTGACTAGGACATGCTAAGACAATCAAGATGAGCTATGAGGTATTGCATGAGGTCTAATGATTGCTTTACGTTTTTTGATTGAGGACAATCAAAGGTTCAAGTTTGGGGGATTATGATATGTGCGTAAAATGACCTTTATTTCGATGTTTGTGCATGCAAGTTTGCTTTCATTTTACTCCCATATCATATATTTTTGTCTTCTTTTTGTTCTATTTTCGTGTTTTATGTGTTTAAAATGGTGTAGGTTAGGTTTTGAGCATTATTCAGCATTTTCGGCTTTATTTTGGAGGAGAATCGCCCGATCCTGCAGAGACCGGTCAATCTGGGCATTTCAGAGACAATCCTCGGTTGATCCTACAAAGACCAGTCGATCCTGACATTTTTGAGGAAGATTCTGGGCGATCCAAACAGTGCTCGACCAATCTGCCATTTCAGAGGCAGATTTCGGTCGAGCTATTCCCCTCTTGGCCGATCCAAGTCGGGTTGAGCAACGGTTTCTCTGTTTCTGGACATCTCAGGTGATCTCTCCTTGTCCCGCGTGATCCGAGGCTCTGCTAGCTCATTATCAAAGGGGGAAAAGCGGATTTAATTAGAACTTTTGTCAAATTTACAAAAAATACACTTAGATTATCTCTTCGATTCCTACCACCATCTCCTTCAAAACCTCACCCTAGGTGTCCAAGAGCTCATTTAACATTCCATGGTGAAGAATTGAAGATTCCAAGGGGGTCGATCAAGATCAAAGTGCTCAATTAGGGGATGAAATCTATCTAGACCTATCTTTTGTAATGATTTGCTTTCAATTGAATATTGTATTGATCAACATGATAGGTATGGCATTCTAAACTTCTTTGGATATTGATTTGAATAAAGGTGTGTGAAAATTAGGTTGAATTATGCATGTTTACCTCTCTATTTGAGATTGAAACATACTAGATAATTGACACAAATATTGCTGCAAACACGAGGATAGGAGCGTCGTGATTAGTATCTATTGTTGTGTTCCTCGATCCAATCCATGTGCGGAGGAAGGGCATAGAATGATGATTTACGTGCCATAGGGACTGAGTTAGGAACCGATAACGTAGTCGTTTGAGGTTTTTAATATCATCTACGGTCAATTCGTCGTGATAGGGGGTTGGCTAGTGTAGGGTAATAGTCCATCCATCTAGGGATTAAATTCTGTTTGCATCAAAGTTCAACTTAATTGGAGCACACATACTTTCTTATCAACATCCATTTCCTCTCTCTTGAGTATTTGTGAGTTTTGGTCTACCATTTTGTCTAAGGAATTGAAGAATTGTTTGAAATTACCAATAATTGAATGATGAGTGTGTTAATAGCTTTTAATGTTGTTTTAGTTTGTTTGAATTCAAGTTCAGGAAATTAGAACAAAACTCAACAATTTTAATCATTCCTAGCTATAAGAGTCCACATAACTAGATAGTATTCCTTAGGGTGAAGCGAGTAAGTTCCTTGAATTGATATTTTATTACTTGATAAACATTAATTTTGAGTGATCAATTCTAGTGTTGTCGATAGCCATTTGGAGTTTGGATAGTTACATATTGTATGTTGGTTGTGGACATCCTCGATCTATTTTAGTTTAGCGTCAACCACATTTACTATGTTAAAGTCAAAGAAAAATTCTAGAAAATTTATGTATATAAAATTAATGGCTAAAATATTGCCCTCAAGAAATCGATAATTTATAACTATATGTCAATAATTTAGGAATGCGACGGCCCAAACATGAAGAAATTATTCTTCGAACAAGCTGGAACAAAATCCAGATTAAAATGGTGAAGTTATGTCTTTGCAGACATACATATCCACAAGATTTTAATGGATTTTCTGCGTTTGTGAGAATTAGTATGGAATGATAGACAATTAGAATCTTAAGTCAATGTCTATGTGCATTGGGTTAGTTGCGTTAATAAAAGTAAGTTGTTTGGATTTTAATTATAACTTAAAATTGGTGTCATAGGGATAAAATTGTAATATTATATTATAATTTTTATTTTTAATTTTTAAAGATTAGCAAAAACGTAACTGCGTTTAGAATTACTCTATATGTTATTGTTGCTCTAAAATTAGAGTTGATGCACAACGTAAATAATATTTAAACAAGATTGCACGTCTCAAACTGGTTATTGCTCACCAGTTTGAGTTTTTGAAAACTTGTTGTTTAGCAAGTTTGAGTTTAGTTCCAATTTCAGATATACTTCAGCAAATAGAAAGTGTTGAGTTTTAAATCATTACAGAAAATAAGTAAAGCAGTAAAGTGCAAAAGGATTTATAGTGGTTCGGAGGATAAAGTCCTACGTCCTCTCTTCAGACTGAAATCTGGAAATCACTATGTTTTACAAGAATACCAAGAGCTCATAATCTATAGCTAGTTGGTAGAAGCCAATGTCTACCAGTCTATTAGCTCACTCGCCCAGACCTTCGTCTTCCTTTCGGCTTCACAGACTTGGAGTGTGGGAACACCACACAGCCTCCTCTTCTGGATGGTGAGACCTTTTGAGTTCTCCCTGTAACTGTTGAACTAGTGGCTAGACGTCCGTGATAGTTGTTCTATGAAAATGAGAAGAAACTGCTATGTTCTTACTTAGAGAGTAAGGACACCAAGAAATGACTCGAGCTGAGAGGCTATGAGTCTCTTGTCCAAAGATGGCATATGGTGAGTGTTAAGTGTTGATGTAGAAATCCCACCTTTAAAATTGATGTTTCGATATGTCAAAACTGTGTACCAAAGTCTAGGCCTTAGAATTATTACCTCACGTAATCCTTGTATAGGATGATCGAGTTGTAATAGTCTAGGAGAAGAGAAATGTCAAAAACTGTGGAACAATTTTTGAAGAAGAAGCCGTCCAAACGAGAAATTTGTCAATGATAAAGGACGAGAAAAATTAAGCAGAGTAATGAACGCAAAAAACTGTGCAAACAGTCTTTCACCTGTTAAGGATTGTATATCAAAGAAAATTATGGAGACAGTTTTCATAAAAAAGTATCGAGACGCGCTCACAGTTTCAGATCAGGATAGTTTCACGTCGAAGGAATACGTTAATGCAAGATGCTGATTAGTCATAAAAGAACATTAAAGAAGTCAATGATAAGAGACGAAGAAACACTTAATTACGACTGGCGTACAACATTTTTCGGCGTCTGACTGATCGCTAAATTATTTAACAGCGACTTAGCAAAGCTAATAATATAGCAGCAAATGAAAATTATCGATCCCACAGGGAATGAAACGACAAAAAAATCCTAAATACTAAATCAGGCGTTCTTAAAATACTGGTTAGGAAAATCAATGTTTTGGGTTTTGGTGGTGTTGCAAATCATAATCCTTGCGAATAAAAAGTAAACAATAATTTAAAATACTTTGGTTGAAAACGGTTATGAGGAATAGAGATTCTAGGGATATCTCCTTATCAAGTATGACATGGATGAATGAATTGATTATTTCCCAATTTTAATTCCTCTTCGTAGTGAAACATTAGAAAAGTATTACAAACTTCTTTGTTGGACAATTCGTAAAGTAGATTAATCAATTACCTATCTCCGCTCGGTCTCAAGATAAATTAATTAACTCCGAAGATCTACAAATTTATCCCTACAATCAATCTCCTTCAGTTACGACAAGAAATCAGATTACATTGTGAAAATCTCTTTCCATTGAAAACTATTATAGTTACGTCTCAAGTAATCAACTAGTTAATCCTAAGATGTGGCCAACAAACTCAAGATTATGAATTAAACTCAGATTTCACAAACTACGAAGGGAAAGGGAAAATAATTCAATTAATCAAAACATGCATACATTGATAATTCGAACCTTAGAATCTGAGGAAGAGATTAGTTACACATATTCGGAATAATATTCATCATAGAAGAATAAAACCTGAATTGCATAAAAATCGGAATCCGAAAATAACTCCACAGAACTCTGTCTTCAAACATAAACTTGAAAAACTTTGGGAATCTCTAATCAATCTTCAATACTAAAATCTTGTAAATATTCTAATGTCTTCTCCTTTAAAAAACGAATTTACATGGCTTTATATAATAGTGGAGAATGTATCATGCAATATCTAGGTGTAGATATGTCTTTATCTTCAAAACAGATGCAAACTAGGAATCCCGAACTCGCGTCGATCGTGGAAGATTGGTGTCGATCAATGTTGGTGAAGTACTCTCGTCGATCGACGTGGAATGGCGTCGATTGACGTGGTTGCTACCTCCGTCGATCTTCTCTTTTCTTCCTTCGTCGATCGCTCCTTCTTCAATCTCCTCGTCGATCAACGAGACATCCTCGTCGATCGACGTGGACCTGAAACTGGAAATCCAACTCTTCTCTATTTGTGACTAAAAACCTGCATGATTCATCAAACACAACATTACGGGTACAAAAGCGAATTCATGCACAAAAACAAGTACAAAAACAATCTTTACACCACACAATTAGTCAAAGAACAACCAGATAAGTTGGTGAAAATCCTAACTTATCAACTCCCCCAAACATAAACCATTGATCGTCCTCGATCAATTCACAGAAAATAAATCTAATCAAATGCAGATACAAGTGTGCAATGCCTCACAAGCTTCTTTTGCAATTTAAGTATCACTTATTCACATAAATCATGCAATCCAAACAAATTCTAATTGTTAAATCATTGA
>JAPKLW010000467.1:138753-152378 GCA_026898455.1 Plectranthus barbatus
CACATAAATCATGCAATCCAAACAAATTCTAATTGTTAAATCATTGAGGAGGAACCTCACCGGGAAGTGTTTGCACTCATCGTTCAATCAAGTAAAAAGGTTTTGAAATTCACTCATTCAAAGTTTTAGTTTACCTCACCATAGGTTTGACAAATTTCTCATCTCTCCACTGCTTGTTAGTGTGGTTTTTCAGGGAATCAGAAAGGTCTTGATTTGGTTGTAATGTGGCTTACCTAAGAGGTAGGATATTTTCGGCTAAGTGACTAAAAATATTTCATTCCAACACCAAGTCTTTAGCATATCTTGCCCACATGATTTTTTTCTTCTAACACACAATCTTGTTCCTTCTCTTTTGTAATTTTCAGGGTTCGAAATTTATTTTGGCTTTTGTGAACTACACATATGAAGTTTTTCTCCTCAATTTTTTTTCTCGAATCTTTTCATTCATATTCACCAATGTTCACTCATTTTTTTTCTAAATTTACCCTTAGGAACCCCTAATTTTGCACACAACCTCATATCACAATCCCACAGTTTACATCCTCCAATAAATCACAGTTTCTTGTTCATCAACCCTCCTAATCAAAGAAAGAAAATTTTTTCAAGGTTCAAGGGGGTTGCAAGTGAAAATTAAAGGCGAGTGTATGGGAGATGGGCTACGAAAGAACATGCCTAAAATCATTTTCACCCTATTACCACACTTAATGCAACCTCAAGAGAGAAATTCGTCAAATTCTAGGAAGTAAATCTAATGACTTTGTCACTCATCAAACGAAAAGATGGCACAATTTCTCACAAGGTAGAAATTTTCGTTACTCCTCAACAATTAACCAATTCTGAATAGTTATCATGCAAATATTTATATTTCAAAGATCAACTTATCAAGCAAAGCAGCTCCTATCATCGGCTACTCTATCACACGGATTATCATTCTTAATCAACAAATATCTCAATTATTAATCAACAATTCAATTCCAAGGAATGACAAGTATTCAATTCCAACACCAACATAATCAAAAGTAGTTCCGACTGTACTATGTTCAAAAGCTCCTAAAACAATACTCAAGACTATTCAACTCAAAACAAGTACCACAAATCAATAGTTCAAAACTTATTCAACACAGAACAAGTATCACAAATCAAGAGTTCAAACATACTAATTTTGAGTAAAAAGCCTTGCAGAGAGCAATTGTTCACACTGAAGCCAAAGAACAAGGATGGTGATGGTTCAGAAAAAAACAAAAATAAAAAACAAAGACAGAAAAACAACGAAACAATGAAAAATTAAAATAAAGCAGAAAATGAAAAAAAACAAACGTTTCCCTTTTCCTATCCTCATCCTCCCAAACTTGTTTCACTCGAAGGAGTGGACAAGTTTGAAAGTTAGATAAGGAAAAAGGAAATTGTACCTCATTCTTCCTCCGGAGGATCCTCCATCTCAACATCGGGGGCAGGCCAAACGGTTAGTCGCCGCCGGCGGTCCTGGCACTCTTTGTGGCGTCGGAGGTAGACAGAGTCGGGCTGGGTGTTCAGGAGAAGGCGCTGCATCAGCATGTCTAGGGTGTTGAGTCTCGTGGTCACGTGCTGGCGGTAATCCGCCTGCCGGGTGTGCTCCTCGGCATGCAAAATAGCCTGCTACTGCATGAACTGGTACATCATAGCCAGATCCACTCCTCCGGAAGATGAAGACTCTCCCGTAAAGTGGCCGGACAAATGGCCACCGGTCTGATCGTGAATCTGCTCTCCTCCTCCATCGTGCCTTTCATCCTCTGGCTCCTCCTCCTCGGGCCCTTCTGGAGGCGTCTGTGGCGGTCGCTGGTCGGGTTGAGTCAGCGGTCAGTGACAAAGTCTGGAGGTGCCGGGACCTCCCTGTGCTCCGACCATGAGCCTCAAGTGGGCGGGTGTGCTCATCAACCAATTATAACGGAAGTGATAATTAGTGACGCGAGTGAGGTTCCTCTGTGGAAGTGGGAACCTGTCCCCGTTGGACATCCGCAGGGACCAACCCGCATCCCTTGGTGACAACATCAACATCTTCACCAGGGCCCCAGTGCCGAGTCCTCGGCTGTCATCCTCAAGCGACTCGATCTGTGATAGATTGATGCCCACATACTCCGCAATCGGGGTAATCAATCCCGCGCTCCAAATATTGCCCTTGGAGGCCTTGATATGATGCAACCATTGGTCCATGACCAACGCCGCAAAACTGAACTCCTCGCCGGTCAGCATGCAGTGAATGGCGTACAGTTCCCCCACTCTCACCTTGCCGCTTTCATGCCTGCCGGTGATTGACACTCCCATGCATCTCTGGAGATAGCGGAACACTGGATTGTTGATGGAGGAAGCCTTCAGGTTCCCCGAGACAAACTCCCGCAAGTCCTCCATAGCATCAGCTGCTATTTGGCTCCAGAAGCGGGCAATGTTAAAACTCGGGGGAAGAAAACCATCTCCCCCTTTTCGGACGCCCCAAATCTCTTTAAGCTTGTCCCTAGGCATCTCGTAGTGCTCATTCAGAAGCTGGAAGGAAACGGTGGTCGGCTCTGACTCTGGCTGGACCTCAAAAACATGGAGTGAGGCAAGAAATTCCAGGACAAGCGACAGATAGGTCGGCCACCGTGCTGTCATCCAAGCACTCCAGTTTACTCGCTGCAGAAGAGCCTCCACATCAGCTCGAATTCCCAGCCGCTGCATTGTTTCTGGGCATGGGTAGAGTGTCTGTTGGACGGCGAATGCATCACCGGAGAGCTTCCGAAATCGTCGCTCAAAAGTTCTTTTGGCGAAGGTGGGTTGGAAGTCCATAATCAATCTGCAAGGGTAGTGGAAAAAAATTTCAAAGCTCATCAAATCCAATTCACAAAATTCCCTACATTACAACAATCAAATGTGCAATTGTCCACAAAATGTATCTACCAATGCAAAATTGATTCGAAAGTCATGCAATTCACCCTCTATCCTAGCATATTACATCATTGATTCAAAGAATTTATCTCAAAAATAGTAGGATAGGAACAACACCCCCAAACAAGAATTACCCCCTAAACTACGATCATCAACTTCAAAGTAATCCAAGCAACCCATCCAAGATAAAGAAGTATACCGACTAAAACAATCAATCATATCGAATAATCATCATGGAAAGCAACGAAATCGTCAAAAATGCAAAAATGGACACCAGGGTTCCAAACTCAATTTCTAACAAAATCATGCTCAAATCCTTCAATCATACGAAATAATCGAAGAGGAGAGTGTTAGGATACATACTGTGGGTGGAAGCGTTGGATTTGGAGAGAAAAAATTCAAGTGGGTGTTTGGAGAGAAAAAGAAATCGTGCAAGTGTGTTTTTGAGTGAAAGGAATGAGGGTTTTGGGTTTTAAACCCGTCTTTGTCCGACCTCAGAATTGTTCGCGTCGATCGACGAGGCATTCCTGTCGATCGATGAAGACATAATTTCCTCGTCGATCGACGAAGAATTGCGTCGATTGACGTGGTCAAGGTTTCCTCGTCGATCGCTGCCAAGAAGCAACGATCAACGTGTTCCGGCAGAGGACTGGACCCAAAACAACTCGAAAATTTTCTGAAAGTACGAAACTCGACTCGACTGAATTGAAAATAAAAGAAATAAAGAAAACAGTAAACTGTTGGGTTACCTCCCAACCAGTGCTTGGTTTTATGTCGCTAGCTCGACAATACCTGTGTCTTCAAGGACGGTTCAAGTAGTACTTCTCCACCGCTTTGATTTGAAGTGGGGTGAAGTATGGTTTCAGGTTTTGTCCGTTCACCTTGAAGTTCTTCCCATCTTGGCCAGCTAGTTCAACTACACCGTTCATGAATTGACAAATCACGGTATATGGTCCAGCCCACTTTGACTGTAGCTTCCCGGGCATGAATCGAACACGTGATTTAAAGAGAAGAACCTTGTCACCTGAATGGAAAACATGTGAGCGAATCCTTTTGTTGTGGAACCTTTTCGCTCGATTCTTGTAGATGACATTGTTCTCATAAGCTTCAACTTGGAAATCTTCTAATTCATTCAATGCCATGGCGCGCTCCTCTGCGGTTGTCCTCCAATCCAGGTTTAGTTCTTTCACTGCTCTCCAAGCCTTGTGCTCCATCTCCACCGGCAAGTGACAGGACTTTCCAAAGATCAGCTGGTATGGTGACGTCCCAATTGGTGTTTTGTAGGCGGTACGTTATGCCTATAATGTGAAGGGCTCATCCCAATCTGGTGATGTCAGGACTGGTGTAGTTACCAGTGCTTCCTTCAATTTCTCGAAGGCCTTCATACAATCGTCATCAAAAACAAAGGAGACGTCCTTCTCCAGAAGGTTGCATAGGGGCCGAGATATCTTTGAGAAGTCCTTGATGAACCTCCTATAGAATCCAGCGTGGCCTAGGAAACTTCGGATAGCTTTGACATTTGTCGGCGGTGGCATCTTTTCGATGGCTATCACTTTGGCCCGGTCCACTTCTAGTCCTTCGGCTGATACTCGATGTCCTAACACAATCCCCTCTCGCACCATGAAGTGGCATTTCTCCCAATTGAGGCATAAGTTTGTCTCGGTGCATCTCTCAAGCACAGTAGCCAGATTCTGCAGACAAACATCGAATGAGCTACCAAAAACTGAGAAATCATCCATAAATACCTCCATGACATCTTCGATCAGATCGTGGAAGATTGCCATCATGCATCTTTGGAAGGTAGCCGGTGCATTGCATAATCCAAATGGCATCCGACGGTAGGTGAATACTCCATATGGACAAGTGAATGCTGCCTTGTGTTGATCTTCAGGCGCCACAGCTATCTGGTTGTACCCTGAGTAACCATCAAGAAAACAATAGAAAGGGTAACCAGATAATGTATCAAGTATTTGATCGATGAAGGGTAGGGGAAAGTGATCCTTGCACGTGGCGGTGTTTAAAGCTCGGTAGTCAATGCATAACCGCCATCCCATGACTGGTCTTGTCGTAACTTCCTCTCCATCATCATTCTTCACTATCTGCATCCCCCCTTTCTTGGCTACTACTTGTGTAGGGCTCACCCATTTGCTGTCGGAGATTTGGTAGATCATGCCATGGTCAAGGAGTTTGAGAACCTCATTCTTTACAACTTCTTGCATGATGGGGTTCAATCGTCGTTGTGCTTGTCTCTTTGGTTTGGCTTCTTCTTCAAGGATGATTTTATGCATGTACAGTGAAGGGCCGATTCCCTTTATATCCCACAAAGTCCATCCGATGGCGGACTTGTATTTTCGCAGAATTTGCAGCAGTTTGTCCAACTCCCCCTGTGTAAGATAGGCACAAACAATGACAGGGTAAGTATCATCAGAACCCGGAAATGCGTACCTGAGATGTGCCGGAAGTGTCTTGAGTTCCAGAACTGGTGGATCAGAGCTGGAGCACGGCTGCCTCAGGTCGCTGTCGATCGAAGAAGACCCTCCATCGAACGACGTGGTTTTCGCAGAGGCCTTGATCGACGATGCAGTGGCGTCGATCGACGGGGGTTTGTTTTCCACCCTTGCTGATTTGTTCTGGCTGTATTGATCAGGCAGCGGTTCTCCTTTGATTTCTTTTTCCCTAGTTATTTCCTCGAACACGTCTAGCTCCATGACCAGATCCAAGATTTCTTCGGTTGCCTCGTCCAGATTTTTTGACGAGAACAGAGAGTGTTGCAAGCAGTTTTCCAGGAAGTCTGGTTCGCTTTTGAGACAGATGAATGGAGAAGACATTACCGGGCTGAAGCAGTTGATCATGTGGCATTATTCTGTGTAGCTTCCATCATTGTGCTTCTGCATTGCCTTGTAGATCGAGAATGTCACCGACTCATTGTTCACTCTGAATGTGAGTTTGCTGTCGCGAATATCGATTAGTGCTCCTTCGTTCTTCAGGAATGGTTTTCCAAAGATCAGAGGGATGTTGCGATCCTCTTCCATATCGAGCACCACGAAATCGGCTGGGATAACGAAGTCTTTCACCTTCACCAGCACATCTTCCACAATGCCCTTCGGGTAAGTGACTGATCGATCGGCCATCTGAAGTGATATTATTGTGGGCTTGATGCTTCCGATCTTTAACCGCTTGAATATTGACAACGGCATCAGGTTGATTGAAGCACCGAAATCGCAGAGGACTTTCCCAAAGGTCTCCCCTCCGATGACGCAGGAGATTGTGAAGGAGCCTGGGTCTTCCCTTTTGATTGACATCTTCTTTTGGATGATAGCGCTGCATTCTTCGAACAGGTTGACCGTCTCATGCTCTAAGAATGGTCGTTTCTGAGAGACCATGTCTTTTAGGAACTTGATGTATCCGGGCATTTCCTGCAAGGCTTCGACCAATGGAATGTTGATGTACACCTTCTTCATCGTCTCCAGAAATCGTGCATACATTTCATTCATCATGGCCTTGGCAAACTACTGCGGAAATGGAAGAGGCGGTTTCTTCGGAGGTGGAGCAGGGGAAGACATCGATCGACAAGGATCAGCATCGATCGACGGGGCCTTGGTGCTTTGTCGATCAACAGAGACCCCGCGTTGGTCGATGGGACTTCGTCCGTGCTGACCTCTTCGTCTTGCTCGATTTCTCCTTCATCCCAGGTATTTGTCCCTGCTTGCGTTGGCCCTTCATAGGACTTACCCCCTCTCAGAGTTATGGCGTTCACTTGATTCCTCTGATTCTGGTTCTTGGGGTTGACCTGAGTATAGCTCGGGAGTTGTCCCGGCTTGTGTTTCGTTCCAAGGGCATCGACAATCTGGCTGACTTGATTCTCAATGATATGCACATGCTTCTGCACCTGATCAACCTTGGTGTTCACGCCCACTATTTCTTGTTTAAGCTTGGCTACCGTATCGGCGGAGCCTTCCATGAACTTAGCCAAAATCTCCTCGAGATTTGGTTTCTTCTTCTTCACTATCGCCCCATCCTGTACGGCAAATCCAGGTGGTGGTTGCTCTACAGCTTGAGGGTTTGCGTAGGAAAATCCAGGGTGATTCCTCGCGTGATTAAAGGTATAGGGCTGGTTATTCTGCTGATAGTGTTGCTGAAATCCTCCTCGGTAATTGTTTTGATAGCCTCCCCTTTGAATGAAGTTTACCTCAGCACTGTCCCCCTCAGTTGGAGCTTGTACCACCTCGACAGCAGTGACTGCTTTCTCTTGCTTTAGAGTCGCGAATTCTTCCTTTAGCTTCTTCAGTTCAGTTGCCAGATCAGGTTGTTCGGCGACTTTCTCCACTACTTTCTTGATTACTTTCACAGGCCGAGTACGGCATGAGGACCACCTTTGAGTATTGTTAGCCATCTTTTGGAAGAATTCCATGGCTTTCTTTCCGCTCTTCGTCATGACGGAGTCACCTAGTGTGGTGTCCACCAACTTGACGGTCTTTTCATTGAGCCCTTCGTAAAATGCTTCTGCCTATTCTCCTGGCGGAAAACCATGTCCGGGGCATGATCTCAGCAGCTCTTTGAATAGATCCCACGTCTCACTGAAGCTTTTATCGGGTCTTTGAGTGAACTTGATGATTTCTTTTCTTCGCTGCCTGATGATGTCTGGAGGGAAGAAGTTCTCTAAGAACTTATTCCTCAGTTCAGTCCATGTGCTTATGCTCTCCTTGTCCAATGTAGTGAACCATGATTGTGCCTTATCCCGCAGAGAGAATGCAAACAGACGCATTCGGATGGCACTCTTGTTGACTCCTCCGATTTTGACAGTGTTGCAGAGCATCAGGAACTTATCCAGATGTGCATAAGGATCTTCAGTTGGTCTTCCTCCAAATTGGTTTTGCTGCACCATCTGCACCAATCCGGTCTTCAGTTCAAAATTATTGGCATTGATGTCAATCCTGAAGTCTGTTTCCTTGAACCGAGGTTTATACTGATTCTGCATGGCCTCATCTTCTTCCTTATCGTCAGAATCCCCTGACGGATCCTGGTTTTCATCCTCTCCAATGTCGGGATTGTCATCAAACAGTGGGTTATGGCGAATATCCCTTCCATTCGGATTGTTCCTCTCGAGGTCTCTCTACAGGTTGAACTGTTGGATCTGTGCCCTCATAGCTTGAACTTCTTGGAGAAGCACAGCTTGCTCCTCTGCAGTTAGCATTGGTGGTTGCGGTTGAATAACCGGCTGTGGCACGTTATCTTCCATTGTTTGATTACTCGAGCCTTCCTGAGCACGCTTATTCTTTCGGATCTTTCTGCAAGTGGTTTCAATATCCGGGTGATAATATAGCGGGTCCTTTCCTCTGGCTCGCGTACTCATGCACTACCTATACAGCAAATGAGGCAGTGAAGTAAGACTGAAAAGAAAACAAAAGAACAGGAATATGAAAAACTGAAATTTTGAAAAACAAATACAGCGTCAATCGATGATAATTTACGTCGATCGACGAGGAAGAAAATAACTTCGTCGATCGACGAGGTATAACCTCGATCGACATAAATTACGAAAATACGAGAAATTAAAGGAAAATACAAAAATTACAACCTAAATCAGTATTTCAATCACATATTTAATAGTAAGATTAATTTTGTTCACACCCCGGCAACGGCGCCAAAATTTGATCGCTAAATTATTTAACAGCGACTTAGCAAAGCTAATAATATAGCGGCAAATGAAAATTATCGATCCCACAGGGAATGAAACGACGAAAAATCCTAAATACGAAATCAGGCGTTCTTAAAATACTGGTTAGGAAAATCAATGTTTTGGGTTTTGGTGGTATTGCAAATCATAATCCTTGCGAATAAAAAGTAAACAGTAATTTAAAATACTTTGGTTGAAAACGGTTATGAGAAATACAGATTCTAGGGATATCTCCTTATCAAGTATGACATGGATGAATGAATTGATTATTTCCCAATTTTAATTCCTCTTCGTAGTGAAACATCAGAAAAGTATTACGAACTTCTTTGTTGGACAATTTGTAAAGTAGATTAATCAATTACCTATCTCTGCTCGGTCTCAAGATAAATTAATTAACTCCAAAGATCTACAGATTTATCCCTACAATCAATCTCCTTCAGTTACGACAAGAAATCAGATTACATTGTGAAAATATCTTTCCATTGAAAGCTATTACAGTTACGTCTCAAGTAATCAACTAGGTAATCCTAAGATGTGGCCAACAAACTCAAGATTATGAATTAAACTCAGATTTCACAAACTACGAAGGGAAATGGAAAATAATTCAATTAATCAAAACATGCATACATTGATAATTCGAACCCTAGAATCTGAGGAAGAGATTAGTTACACATATTCGGAATAATATTCATCATAGAAGAATAAAACCTGAATTGCTTAAAAATCGGAATCCGAAAATAACTCCACAGAACTCTGTCTTCAAACATAAACTTCAAAAACTTCGGGAATCTCTAATCAATCTTCAATACTAAAATCTTGTAAATATTCTAATGTCTTCTCCTTTAAAAAACGAATTTACATGGCTTTATATAATAGTGGAGAATGTATCATGCAATATCTAGGTGTAGATATGTCTTTATCTTCAAAACAGGTGCAAACTAGGAATCCCGAACTCGCGTCGATCGTGGAAGATTGGCGTCGATCGATGCTGGTGAAGTACCCTCGTCGATCGACGTAGAATGGCGTTGATCGACGTGGTTGCTGCCTCCGTCGATCTTCTCTTTTCTTCCTTCGTCGATCGCTACTTCTTCAATCTCCTCGTCGATCGACGATACATCCTCGTCGATCGACGTGGATCTGAAACTGGAAATCCAACTCTTCTCTGTTTGTGACTAAAAACCTGCATGATTCATCAAACACAACATTACGGGTACAAAAGCCAATTCATGCACAAAAACAAGTACAAAAACAATCTTTACACCACACAATTAGTCAAAGAACAACCAGATAAGTTGGTGAAAATCCTAACTTATCACTGACACATTAAGTACAAACTGCCCTGCAAAAAGCATGAAAATGTTTCAGAAAAGGTAAAGGAACAGGTCTACTTTACAGAGAAGGATGGACACTAATTTGACATTTTCCAAAATGTCTCCACCGACTATTTTCAAATCTCCAACTATAAATAGCAGGAGGATCAGATAAAAAAATAAGAGAGCATTTGAAAACCTTGCCATCACGCTACCAAATTTAAAACTCCAACACGTTGAAAATTCTCAACCGAACGACATTAATTTTGTTGTTCATTTATTGAACATGAGGCATTATTGCTTAAGGAATCTTCCGAGATTCACCGTGTGACCCTGTGTACACAAAGATTAAGTCTTACGAATTAATCTACTCTCTTGGTGTTCTTACTTTTCAAGTGAGAACACAACAACCTGATTTTCGTAGGAAAAGAAGGTTATTACGGGCAACTGCCAAAAAACATACGTTTTGGGAAGAACTAAACCATCCACCCACCGGAGAAGGAGAAGGGAGGTTTGTCCTCAATCCATTTCCGACGACTTCCAGCTCTGAGGAGACTTTGAGGTGGTACTTGGCTTCGAGATACTGAAGAAGGAGTGAAGAACAACAGTCTGGGCGAGTAATCCATTATACGGTGGACGGTGGTCTCTACAGCATTTGGTTATAGATCGTGAGGATTGTATCTTCATTACTAAGTGAATTACCGAATCAATTTCCGAAGAGTGGACGTAGGACTTAAGGCTCCGAACCACTATTGTTGGGAAATTATTCCTAAATCTCCCCTAAGATCATAATGTAAAAGATTTTATTGGATCAAACCTTAGTAGATTGGTCGATCAATTGCTAAATTCTAGTCTAGCAACTCTTGTAATGTCCTGTATAGGCTAAGTATCGAGTTGTAATAGATTAGATTGCTAGAATCATTCCTAGAAGATTGTGGCTGCTAGAGATATTAGCATACAAGGATGACTGCTAGAGATAATTGCGGTCAAGTGCTAAGGAGTTAGCAATCCTATGTTAAAGGAAGAGACTGCTAGAATCAATTGCTCAGCAGTCGGAAGAACAAGTGGCAGAATGCTAGAAGAAGTTAGCATTTGCTAAAATCAAAGTATAGTAGAATGCGGAAGGAGTCAGCATTTGCTAGCATATAGCAGATTGCTAAAGGCGATAGCAATCCAGAGTCAAAGGAACCAAGTGGTAAACATGAGCAACTGCTGAGCAGTCAGCAGTCCGATACATGGTCAAGCAGATTGCTAGGTGAAGGAACACGCCGGTAAAGGCGGATCGTCCCCACGATCGATGTTGGATACCAAACCTACACATACATGGTTTAATTAAATTAAATCAAGGAGATAAATAATTACTAATAGATCTTTACAGATCTGAAGATCAATTCCACTGGAGATCTTCTAGCCTGTGTCCCACGAACCATGATCGGATACCGGGTGGACAGCAATCCTCCGAATCGTAGATGCCAATCCAAAACTCTAGATCTACAATGTTTGAGAGAACTAAACCCTAACCATTGTTCAACACATGAGCTTATGGAGAATGACAACTAGGGTTTTTCTCTCAACCATAAGATCCCATTTATAGGCATCTTCTAGGGTTTCTAGTTGGGCCAGGCCAGGGTTCTCTAGAAGGTATAGGATTGGGCCTCCCATAAGTCCAAACACATATATTCAACTCAGAATATAAATTGAACTTATAACATTAATTCATTCCACTGGAGAATTAATGTTGCAACTGCCATCCTATCACGATGTGAATCAGGGCTTCTATTTGACTAAATTAATTCCCCGTGTTTAAGATAACGCACATCCATTAATTAATTAAAAGCTCTGACAACATTAAATAATTAATATCTTAATCCTTAAGTAGTACCCGCTCAACATTATTATCGTATCAGAATAAATTCCACCTGTAGGGTTTAATATGATAAAACTTATGAGCTCCTTAAGGGGATGTCATCAACCTGGATGTCCAGGACACGGTGCCTTAATGTGACTATATAAATACATACAAATAATTTTGTTACCCAAGATACGGAGCATATTCAATCATCCTTTTGATTCTCACCCATGGTAAGTCAAAGTAACAAACAATCTTTGCATATATCTAAATATCACTTCTAAGGTTAAGAATTATCAAAGTTGTTGAGACCTTGGTTCTTCATAGAGTCCAAACAGGAGAACACGTCTCACCGCGATCCATTTAATGCGACACCACGCACTAATATAAACTAATAACCGAGACTAGTTATCTCAACTTTATAATACAACCTAAAACCACGCACCCACCACATTGTTTACAATATAAGATAAGTGGATATACATGCAATCATAAGAAAGCAACAATGTGATGACATTTATTTCAGATTGATTTCAGTTTAATAAAAAAAGATTGAATACATGAGAAAGCTCACTTCAAAGTTTGCTTTACAGTATACACCAACAATCTCATACTTATACTAAAGCTAAACTTTTAGTATACACACATGTCATTACAATTCTCCCACTTAGACTCAAAGTGTAGCTGCTACGTATCATAAATCAAGACCCTGCACGTGTTTCTCGAAGATCTTAGTGGTCAAAGTCTTCGTGAAAGGATCAGCCAGGTTATTCAATGACGCAATCTTTTTCACAGCAACGTTACCACTCTTTACTATTTCTAGTATAATGTGGTACTTCATTTCAATGTGTTTGCTTGCCTTGTGGGCTCTAGGTTCTTTCGAGTTTGCTACCACACCAGCGTTGTCACAATAAATTGTGATACACTTCAGCACACTCGGAATCACCTCCAAGTCCAACAAGAAGCTCTTAAGCCAGACAGCTTCTTTCGCAGCCTCTGAGGCAGCCACATATTCAGCTTCCATGGTGGAGTCCGCGATGCATTTCTGCTTCACACTCCTCCATGATATGGCCCCGCCTCACAAGGTAAACACATAACCCGAGGTGGACTTTCTCTTATCTCGGTCAGCTTGAAAATCTAAATTTGAATAACCCAAAGGGGTCAGACTATCTTATTGGTAAATCAACATATAATCACGAGTTCTTTTCAGATACTTGAGAATATGTTTTACTGCAGTCCAATGCCCCTGACCAGGGTTAGATTGATATCTTGCCACCATGCCAACTGCATAGCAGATATCAGGTCTAGTACAGAGCATAACATACATAAGGCTTCCTACAGCCGAAGCATAAGGAACCTTTGCCATCTCCTCTATCTCATCTGGCGTTTTGGGACACATGTCCTTAGATAGAGGAACTCCATGTCGGAAAGGCAACAATCCTTTTTTGGAGTTTTGCATGCTAAACCTGTCAATAATAGTATCGATATAGGCAGCTTGGGATAGACACAACATTCTTTTCTTTCGATCACGAATGACCTTAATACAAAGAATGTGTGCAGCATCTCCCAAATCCTTCATCTAAAACTGTTGCGACAGCCACACCTTTACGTCCGATAATACTTTTACATTGTTGCCAATAAGAAGAATATCATCTACGTACAGTACTAAGAATACCACTATGTTTCCATTGCTCATTTTGTACACACAACTTGTTGGAATTGTATACATAAAAGCATTATGATTGGTATATTAGGAAACGTTATGTTTGATATACTGGTAATCATTAATGACTTGCAATAAACAACTCCTGTCTGAATTAACAATCATACGATGCGAACAAACACATCCAGTTATCTCGTCGATAGGGAGATCATACGGTGTGTAAGAGAT
>JAPKLW010000467.1:162378-217536 GCA_026898455.1 Plectranthus barbatus
TGAATCTCTCACTTGCCCACATAAGAATAAGTTTGATTTTCAAATCAGAAACCCGAGAGAGATTGTGAGACAGTGGGCGACTGTAGATCCGGTAGCGTATCCTCACTAGATTTTCGGATCGAGCAAGGGAACAGATCAGAAGATCAGATCTGTAGGAACACCATCGTTTTGATCGATTCCAGATCCAGATCTGCACCATCTTCATTGCCATCATCGATCTAGATCTGTAGATCAGTCCTTGGAGTTTCAGGTATTCCATTGAATCTACGAATTAAATTAAATAGGAGCATGCATAGGGCATTCACTGTTTGTCATGACATTTATTTTGATATCCATAAATCGAATCCGGAGTTTTAATAAATGGCGATTCATGTCGCCTATTGTAGACTCAGTTCCTACACAACTTTCATCTTGACACTGTTCAAATCCAAAGGACTTGATCACTTCATCAAAACGTGTTCCAAGATCTAGAAGCTTGCTTAAGTCTATAAAGAGACTTCTTTAGATTCAATACAAGATGCTCTTGGCCTTTCTTTACATAACCTTCAAGTTGCCGCATATAGATGTCTTCATCCAGATTTCCATTAAGGAAAGCAGTCTTGACGTCCATTTACCAAACCTCATAGTCATGTAATTTGCTATGGATAAGAGTATACGGATCGACTTTAGCATAGCTACCGGTGAGAAGGTTTCATCGTAATCGATTCCCTCTCTTTGAGTAAATCCCTTCGCCACCAACCGTGCTTTAATGGCAATGGCTTTTCCGTTACACCCAATGGCCCTTTTGCCTTCAGGAAGGTCTGTAAGGTCATACACACCCATAACATCTATAGATTAAATTTCAGAATCCATAGACTTATGCCAAGATGTTGCATCTATATCTTGGACTGCCTCTTTGTAAGTCCAGGGATTGTTTGCTTCATGTTCACCAATATGGACCAAGTCCGAAGACTCTCCCACACCCATGAAACGATCAGGCTGAAGAACAACCCTCCCACTGCGACGAGGCAGTACCTGTGTAGGTACATTAGAGTCAACAAGTTGTGTAGCCTCTTGTGGTATATCACTTAGTACACTCGGTGTACCATTGTCTCCTCACAACTCATTGAGAATAATCTCACTCTTGGATTTATGCTCACTTATATAGTCTTCCTCCAAGAATCGGGCGTTGGTGTTCACCACTACCCTTTGATCCTTGGGACTATAAAAGCAATTGCCTCTCGTACCTTTAGGATATCCTATAAACAACCGTACTTCCGTTCTAGTTGCCAACTTATCTGCTTCCTTATCCAGCACATGTGCTGGGCAACCCCAAACCCGAATGTGGTTTAAACTTGGCTTTAGCGCAGTCCACAATTCTATTGGAGTCTTTGGAACCGATTTAGAAGGTACGAAGTTAAGAAGGTAAGCCGTTGTTTCCAAGGCATAACCCCAAAACGAAGTAGGCAAAGTAGCATAACTCATCATTGACCTCACCATATATAATAGAGTTCTGTTTTTTCTCTCTGCTACCCCATTTTGTTGCGGAATATCGGGTGCAGACAATTGAGATGTAATCCCATTATCCAATAAGTATTCCCTAAATTCAGCACTGAGGTATTCGCCACCACAATCAGATCGTAGTGACTTGATACTTTTACCTTGCAGATTCTCCACTTCAGCCTTAAATTCTTTGAACTTGTCAAAGCATTCAGACTTGCGGCGCATCAGGTAAATGTATCCAAACCTTGAGTAATCATCCGTGAAAGTCACGAAATACTCAAAACCACCTCTTTCTTGAATGGACATAGGCCCTCACAAATCAGAGTGAATCAATTCTAACACATCTTTAGCTCTATTTCCTTTAGCCTTAAAAGGCCTGGAAGTCATTTTTCCCTCCAAACTGGATTCGCAGATTGTCAATGGTTCAACTTGGAGAGACTCCAATGATCCAATAAGCCAAAATGTAATAACAAGCCATCTCATTAGCCTTATTCCACTTCTTGTGAGCCTCCCTTTTCTCTTCAGTAGAAGTAGGAGTCAGAGGTCCTAGAGCAGGTGTGTTGAGTACAAATTTGTACTCATCAGCAACAAGTACAATATCCAGATTACTTTTCCAATCCAAATAGTTTGGACCAGTAAGCTTGTTTTAAATCACATTAATTGAAACATAAAACATGAAAACCTTCAAAACCAATGTTTAATGCAACCTCCAACAGCGCAATAAATATATATGCAGGCCACGGTGGGTGGACGTTTACACACATATCCATTGACCAGACAAACTATCTTTAATTCTAATATCACGTCAACCTCTACTTTATGATGAATGGAATTAATAGTCGGACCATATGCACAGGCCATGTGAATTAAAACAGGGACTCCGGTGCAGAGTTATATAAAAATTCACATCTAAGTGATAACCACAATTTAACCAAAAAAGAAAATCATTTTACAATCGATGACCTTACCGTTAGGACTTTACATCACTTGCAAATAATTTCTTAAAAGTTATCTTGAATTAAATCATTACCAATGAACCGTGAATGACACATCCGTTGGGGGGTGACGCCCAGGGCCACGCGAGTGACACACACTTCATTTAAAGATAAAATTCATTTTTATTAGAAGTCTTATCTAGAGAACTAGTGAATGTTGTATCCGTTGGGGGGTGACGCCCAGGGTCACGCGAACAACTCACACAATCACTTATAAGACCAATTGTGGAGGCCTAAATAAATAAATTAAAATTTATTTTAATTCACTTAGTCATTTTAAGTTGAAGGTTTTTGACAGCATGCAATAAAGAATTAAATAAATCCTAGCATGCTCCTAACATGTAAATTATACGACATGCTTAGAAAATAAATACACATCATGCAAGAACAAATAAAATGTCCTCGTGGCCCCAAGATGTGTACCTGCATATCTACCTATTCTATTACAAGAATATTGAATATAAAGCTCTTCAAATGGGTGCTCGAATCGGATCCGGGCCTTGAACAATTCAAATTTGGTCTTTTGAATATACTGCAAATGGCCTTTTTCGAGCCACCGTTGCAACCAAACAACGCACAGTCAATGGCCGAAACTTAATGGGCTTTGAAGACCAAAGTTTGGACTTCCATTCACGCTTGAATCACTGACAATTGACGGGAGAAAATGGCTAGTTGAGCAGCCTGGGCAAAAAAATAGTGCACAGGGCACTTTTCTTGCCTCCGTTCCCATCGATTCCAACAACAATCATGCCGGTAACCTACTGGGCCTTAAAGCCCTAGGTTTGGACTACAATTCCGTGTCATCGGTACTGAAAATCCATAAATGGAAAGCCTCCAAATGACCACAAAAAAATGTTCACCTACATGCTGTCACCAGAAAATTAGGTTTTTATGGCGACTGGGCCGACTTCGTTGGCCCATTGAAGCCCTAAGTATGGAAAGTAAGATCAAATCATTGGAATTACAGATACGACCCAAAATAGCCTCCAATCAATGCGCGAAATCAGCCCACACGCAGACAGAATCGCGAGATTCTTGCGTGCAGGTGTTTTCACGCGGTGATTGCCGCCAATTCCGCCGCCATCAACGCCAATCAACCATTGGGCATTGAAGTCTGAAGCAAGGTCTTCCATTTCCAGCCGACGTCACCAGCAATCCACGCCGGGATCGCCGCTGATCGAGCAAAGAAAAAAGGCACCCGCATCTGTCGCGTGAAAATTTTGGAAATTTCCAGAAAAACTCGCGCGACCACCAAACTTCACACCCTCACCGCCGTCGACTCCGCCGCCATCCGGGACAACATCCGATGTCCTGGTGGTCGCCTATCACCACGATACAAGATCCAACCCCCGATGTCCCGGCTACCAGCCCCCGCCGTCGTCGAGAACGCCGCGAAGAGAGGCTCCAGACCAGCCGTAAATCGCGCGCAGAGGAGTGCGCGATTTGCAGCCGGTGTTGCAATGCCACCCGTCACTGTTCTTGCCGACCGCCGGTGCAGACACGACCTCCGCCATCCCAACTTCGATCCCCGACGGCCGGTCACCACCACCGACGTGCCGGTGAGCCGCTGCTGAGCAGCAAATAAGCCCTGCGCGAGTGCGATTTGGCAGTTTTTCGTCGAAGTTTGTTCTTCGTGTTCTTCGATACTTGGTCTCATTTTTTGCATGAAATTACATAAAATTGATACAAAGTTACAGGAAATAAAATTACATCTTTTCCTACACTAACCACGGATTTTCTCATGGTGAAAAATGATTACAAACTGCGAATAAACCATCGCACCAAAATCAAAAATAGATTGGGAGCCACGAGGAACAAAAAAATTTAGAACATCGACGACATGCTTAAATGATTTAAAATACAATAAACCAACTGCACGTTTCAAGCAGAGCCAACAACCACGAATGAGGCTCTGATACCAATTTAAGGAACACGCCGGTGAAGGCGAATCGTCGCCACGATCGATGTTGGATACCAAACCTACACATACATTGTTTAATTAAATTAAATCAAGGAGATCAAGAATTACCAATAGATCTTTACAGATCTGAAGATCGATTCCAGTGGAGATCTTCTAGCCTGTGTCCCACGAACCACGATCGGATACCGGGTGGACAGCAATTCTCCGAATCGTAGATGCCAATCCAAAACTCTAGATCTACAATGTTTGAGAGAACTAAACCCCAACTATCGCTCAACACATGATCTTATGGAGAATGACAACTAGGGTTTTTCTCTCAACCATAAGATCCTACTTATAGGCATCTTCTAGGGTTTCTAGTTGGGCCAGGCCAGGGATCTCTAGAAGGTATAAGATTGGGCCTCCCATAAGTCCAAACACATATATTCAGCCCAAAATATAAATTGAAATTAAAACATTAATTCATTCCACTCGAGAATTAATGTTGCAACTGCCATCCTATCCCAATGTGAATCAGGGATTCTATTTGACTAAATTAATTCCCCGTGTTTAAGATAACGCACACCCATTAATTAATTAAAAGCTCTGACAACATTAATTAATTAAAAGCTCTGACAACATTAATTAATTAATATCTTAATCCTTAAGTAGTACCCGCTCAACATTATTATCATATCAGAATAAATTCCACCTGCAGGGTTTAATACAATAAAACTTATGAGCTCCTTAAGGGGATGTCATCAACCTGGATGTCTAGGACACGGTGCCCTAAAGTGACTATATAAATACATACAAATAATGTTGTTACCCAAGATACGGAGCATATTAAATCATCCTTTTGATTCTCACCCATGGTAAGTAAAAGTAACAAACAATCTTTGCATATATCTAAATATCACATCTAGGGTTAAGAATTATTAAAGTCACCGAGACCATGGTTCTTCATAGAGTCAGAACAGAAGAACACGTCTCACCGCTATCCATTCAATGCGACACCACGCACTAGCATAAACTAATAACCAAGACTAGTTATCTCAAGTTTATACTACAACCTAAAATGATAGTTTATCCAGAACAATCTTAGTTGTGAATACATTTTATATCTTTTGAGGAACCCAACAATGCGATCTTTAGTGGGACGACGCACCCACCACATAGTTTACAATATAAGATAAGTGGATATACATGCAATCATAAGAAAGCAATAATGTGATAACATTTATTTCAAATTGATTTCAGTTTAATAAAAAAACATTGAATACATGAGAAAGCTCACTTAAAAGTTTGCTTTACAGTATACACCAACACTAGGAAGGCTTAGCAGATTGTTCCGAGAAGGCTTAGCAAGGCGAGATAGCTGACAACGACTGCTACACTACCGTTCTGACAGACATACACACAAAGGACAAAACTTTCCCGAAGTGGGTCGGAAAGTACTGTACAACGCCTGAAAAGACGGATAAAGTCGAACCACTCTTGGATGAAGGAGTTGTTGTGTCTAACGGGTATGGAGATTCAATGTTTGAATCTCCAGGTATAAAAGACAAGTCCAGAAGTGAGAGACGACTACTGCTTCAATCACTGCCTACACTCGCAAACATCCTAAGTTAGAGATTCCTTTGACAAAGCGAACAAATGATAAAGTAGTCAGTTGAGAGCACGAGATAAAAGTGTATTCAAAGCTCTCAACAACAAGGAGTTTCTTCCATTGAATATCTGACACTGCCTTTAACAGATTCCTTGACTTCGGTCAAGAATTAAATCATTGGGAAGAAACTCCTTGTTGTTGAGTTCCTTGACTTCGGTCAAGAATCAAATCATTGGGATACCTTCCATTCTAGGAAGCATCCAGCAGTCACATCTCTGAAAAGGGATTGACTCCGACGGGCATATTGCCAAAAATAGACAATTTCTGGAGAGAACTTTAAAAGCTCCCCCTATCAGCGAAAGACAAGTTTTACGAAGGTTCGCCCTTGACTTGGCCGGAGCTGCAGCTGATTGAGAAGAACGAACTAACGGAGGATAGTTTTGTACTGATCGGGTCGAAAGTTCACCGCTTGCTACAAGTGAAAGGCGAATCCTTTTATTTCCTATACCTTCTTAGTGAATTCTTATCATTTCGGCTAAGGAGTGTACGAAGATCTATTTGATCGAACCACTACAAATATTGTGTCTCTTTACTGTTTTATTGATTTACTGTTTCTCGTGTTTGTTTTTTAAACCTAGCAACCAAGTTGCTAGAGTATAACTTGAAGAAACTCTACTCCTACCTTGAGCTAAAACCACTTTGATAAAGAAGAACTTAAGTGCAAGTGAACGTTAATATTCCGTTGCATGTCGCTTGTGTTTGTTGTTTGTATTCACCATGAAGACTCTAATCTTGGAACCAACAAGTGGTATTAGAGTAGGAGGTTGAAAGAGCGACTGCTTTTGAGTCGCTTTAAGACCAGATCTAGTTTTTCCTTGCGCTGGTATTCTGTTCCTTTGTTTATCTAGCTCAGGTTCAAAGTTTGCCAAGATGAACTATACCTTGCCCAAGTATACAAAGGAGAAGTTCAAGTCATAGCAAAAGCTCGCCATCATACAACTTCAAAGCATTCATCCGAAGATGGCGGATGTTCTTGAGAAAGGTCCTATTAAAATTATGAAAGCTAACACTTTTGTAGGACGGGTCGCTGATGGACAACCGACACCAACTCAAATGATCCCAAAGCCATTAGAGGAGTATACGATAGAGGATAAAAAGCAAGCTCAACTGGAGCACTTAGCAAAGAAGTTTATCCTTGATTCTGTTCCTCCGTTGATGGCAGATAAAGCCTTGGACTTTGATACAACAAAGCAAATGTGGGATTATGTCTGTGAATCCTCCCAGGAAACCGACTAAATGAAGCGAAACAAGCTCCATGTAGTTGTTGATAAATATGAATCCTTCTCTATGCATGTAGGAGAATCTATTCAAGCTATGGAAGAAAAGTTCAACACTATTGTTGGAGAGCTTCGCAACCTGGGAAAGACATATGACAATGGGGAGATGACCAACAAGATAATTTCTAAACTCTTCCCAAGAGAAGACTGGTTCATGAAGATGACGAGCTTGAGTGAGAAGGACCGCAACAAGATGTCAACATCCAAGGTATTTGTTCAACTTAAAGCTCACGAGTTTATAATCTAGTCAAAAAAGAATGAAGCAGTCGTGGCACAAGCTTCTTCGACACCCGCTGCTAACTCTTAGGACTTAGCATTCTTCACTAAGAGAGATCCCAGCAAATGGAAGCCCAAGAAGCCTTTCCGTATTGAGGGATCTCCTCCAGCATCGCCATCAAAGGAGGTTGTCTCAATCTCAGGTTCTCAACTTGTTGATTTAAAGATCAGCGAGATGGAAGAGCATATGAGAAAGCTTCAGAAGCTGATGCTGGAAGCCAAAGGTGAGAAATAAGCCAAGGAAGATGTTCGCGTGTGTGAAACACACTAGTGCAAGTGCACACTGTCACAAGTAATAATAAAACGGAGTATTCTCCGAGTATCGATTCCACAGGGAAGGGTTAAAGGTGCACAAACACTCAACTCGATTTAATTGATGAGGAAAAATGATTTGGTTTGTTTCATTAACCTAGGCATGTATTAATGAGTAAATAACAATAAACATAAAAACAGGGGATGACCAAAAACAGGGTTAAAATGGGAAAAATCGGATCAGACAAATTCTTTTTAATCGACGAGAGAAACGACCTAGGCTATGGAATCACTTGCTACAGATATTATGCTACAGCATCGCGAAAAACACAGAGTAAAGTTGCTGCCAACTATGGTTCTCAACTAGATTTTCCAAAATAGGTGAGATAGCCTTTTCTAAATTAAACTAACATATGCCTATGCCCCAATTCAATTTAGATCCAGCATCATTTACTACTCTCCTAGCCATTTTAGCAAACACAAAACCACATATTCCTATGCATGAAGTGTGTAATATTTGGGGCTTCTACTCTTAGTCTCAAAATTTCAAAATCTAAACTAAGCATGAACCACAAACATTCAAGTTCCCACAAGAGTTGTGATTTTATGAATTAAACCACCAAAATAATCAAAACTCCATTCCATTCACAATGCATAACAATTGGTTCAACTCAAGCAAGCTCATCCATAGCCATGGTCAACTAAATTAGCTCATATTTACAAGGGTGAGAGCTAGAATCATGTCTTGATAGCTGAAATTCATACTTGAAAACAGGGAATTAAAGATAAAGAAGACAAGGAGAAGATTCCCCCTTCGATTAGCTCCAACGAATAATGATTCCTCAATTCCAAGCTGGCCTCTCGTCGGTGGTTGAGCTGCAGCTCGAACCCGTCGTCTTCCTCCAATTCTTCACGTTCCCAGCTGAAACTCCCTGCTCAAGATGTGTGTCGATGGAAATTCTAGGTGAGCTCCCCTTTCATTTGATTTTTCTTCCAGCTGCACTCCTTCTTCCTCAGCTGATTTCTTCTTCTCCCCAGCTGGTTCCTCCCCCTCTCTCTACGATTTGGGGGAGATGAAGTGAAAATGAAAATTGGGGCTTTCCTTCTCTCCTAAAAAATTAGCTTTTATACCTCCCCCTATTTTAGGTTTCCCCTTTTGGCAACATTCCCAAATTATCCTTGGAGAAAGTTGGTGAAAATCAGCTCTTTTAGCATTTCCAGATCAGTAAAAATAAGTTTTTCCACGTCACCCCGTACTTTGACTAAATTTGACTGGGAGTTAGTTCAGCTCAACATGCTACAACATCTGCTACCTTTTGCTCCAGCATAGGCTTCAAAAACAAAGCAATTTCCTGCATGACAATTTCACTCCAAATCCTCCAAAAACATCGTTATTTGCTTCAAAACATGAAATAAACATACAAGGACTCGAACAACTAAATACAAGACTATAACAACATTTATTTGGTTAAAAATAGACGAAAGACTCTCTAAAACGAACTAAAATAAAGAGAATTTAACTCTTTTTTCAAGAGTTATCAGAAGCTAAGATTTCTTCATCATCCACCCGCTCAGCAAAGCGAAAGCCTATGACATGCTTTAAATGTAATTTGCCAGATCATCTCAAGCACGAATGACCGAAAGTCAGCAAAGAGGAGAAGGAGCGCCTGAAGCAAAGATTTGAGAGACGTGTTGTTAAAGCCGTTGCCAGGGCGTTGCTGACGAGGACTGAGGTACCTATTATCCCAGATAATGATGAGGAGTATTATTATTCCTTCGAAGAAGATGATAAGGAAGCCATGCTCGTGTTAATGGCAAATATTTTTGAGGATGCCGATGCGGATGCTGAGCAGCCTGCTGAATCGGCTCTTGTAGTTGATGCTTAGGAGGTAATTTCAATGAGTATTTCTTTTCGAGCTATCAAGCATCAATTGGAGGAGTCTACTTCCTTAGATTCCGAGGACGATTACCTTACTAAGCTATCTTAAGTGTTTTAAAAGATTTATGAAATGAAAGATGCTATAGTAGGAGAGAACACTTCGCTACGATTAAAAGTCACATCTTTGACCGATGAAGTCGAAAGACTAAGGTCTGATAGCGAAGAACTCTCGAAACTCAAGGATGATTTCTCCAAACTCTCTAAAAATTCTCAAAACCTTGAAAAGGAGAATCACGCTTTGAAAAACAGGGCTAGTAAGCAATGCATTTGTTCTTATACTACTAGCAAGAAAATACCAAATGCCATTGTAAGCCAACAAAGATCTCATACTGATAGATCTGGGTTAGGCCTTGGTAGTATTGAAGCTTCTAGCAGAGAATGATTCAATTCGTCTCAGCTGGAAAGTTATATGCTAAAGAGGATTCTAAGGGAAAGATGACTGCTGAATCCTCAAATGTTAAGCAGGGGAAAGACGTAAGCATAGTGGATCTGCTGAACCTCAGCAGAGGAACCAGAGATCGCATGCTAAGCAGGCTTGTGCTAGACCTCAACAGAGGACACAGCAAGCTAATGCTAAGCAGACTACTAAGAAGTCATCCCCAGCAGTGTTGAGAAGGAATGCTGAGCATTTTGTTCCCAATACTAGGAAAGCATATCCTTACTTCCACAATGGCAAGCAGGTTCATTATCATGCTGTAAGACCACATTATCACTCTTCCACACCACATAGGAGGAACACCTATGTGAGGCCTGAGTCCAAACCATTTCCATTTCAAAGGACTAGAAAGGCTAAGCACACAACCACACCTAGATCTAATTACGCAAAGCATACTTATCCTAAGGACGAGAAAGTTGTGAAGGGTGTGATCAAAAAGAAAATCTTGAAGATCACCAAGATGTGGGTTCCAATAGGAACTATGATCCATGCTAATTCCGCAGGACCCGATGCTAAGCGGGTACCTAAATCAACTTGTTGATTGTTTTGCAGGATTAGGATCCCTGTGCTAAGATATCAAGTATGTCAAACGAATGAATCCTTGATGGCGGTTGTTCAGCCCATATGACGGGGGATGAAGAGTTGTTCTCTGACATCCAAAGATTTTATGGCCCCACAGTCATGTTGGGTGACAATAGCGAAGCCAGAGTGGTTGGGAGAGGATTCATAGAGCGAAATGGACTTAGGATTATCAATGTTGCGCTCGTGTCCAATCTCATGCACAACCTGCTAAGCATTAGCCAGCTATGCAAAAATGGGTACACTATTTCTTTCGTTAATATTGGATGTTCAATTGCTGACAATGCTACAGGTGAAGTAAAGCTTAGAGGCATCTGTAAGGGTGGCCTATAGATTGATGATTGGTAAAGCGGTTTACAACATTCATGCTTCGTAGCATTGAGAAAGGAAAAGACAACTTGGCTATGACACAAGAGGTTAAATCATCTGAATTTTAAAACCATTAACCATCTAGCCAAGAATAAGCTTGTTGTAGGTCTGCCTGCTAAAAATTTCCTCAAGGAAGGTGTGTGCAAAGCTTGCCAGCTAGGGAAGCAGAGCAAAGCATCATTCAGATTCAACCCGGAGAAGGCCACTTCAGAAAGGATCCTAGAGCTCTTGCACATGGATCTATTTGGCCCAGTCACTCCACCCACTGTAAGTAAAAAGGTTTATACACTTGTGGTTGTTGTTGACTACTCCAGGTACACGTGGGTTCGATTGCTAAAGAACAAAGATGAGGTGAAACTCATTCTACCTGAGTTGATCCTCAAGGAGCAGAATAGCAAATAGGTTACTGTTAAGAGGATTTGTTCTGATAATGGAACCGAGTTCTGTAATGGTGTTCTCATGGATTTTTGTGATGAAGCTGGTATCGCGCATGAGAAATCCACTGCTAGGACTCCCCAGCAGAATGGTCTAGTAGAGAGAAGGAATAGAACATTGAAGGAAGCAGTGCGGTCTATGCTAGCCGATTCCGAGCTGTCTGCTAAGTATTGGGGCGAAGCAATCATGACAGCCTGCTATACTCAGAATAGGAGCGCAATCACTGCCAGATTCAATAAGACTCCTTATGAAGTGTACAACGGTCGTAAGCCTTCTATTGCTCATCTCCGTGCTTTTGGTTCGACATGTTATATTCATAACAATGGGAAGTCAAAGCTTAATACTTTTTCGCCTAAGTCTGATGAATGTGTGGTCCTTGGATATGGTCACCCTTCTCACAAATGCTATAGAGTATTAAACAAGACGACCGGAGTGGTGGAAATAACATGCAATGTTATTTTTGATGAGTCTATCTTAGTGCGCAGAGTTATAAGAGAGAAAGTGGTTAGTAATCATGAGACTAATGATGTCCATGGTCAATCGATCTTGAAATCTTTCGAAAATATGCGTATAAACCCGACTAAGTCTATGAGTGATTACAATCCAACCCAGACGCACTCAGCAGGTGACGAGACTGCTGATTGGGCCAATGATGCTAACGATCATGCTGAGGCCACCAATCCGATTTCTCTTAATGATAATTTGGGTACGTTGGGATCGTTGGATGAAGAGGATGAGAAGATCCCAGATCCAGCAAGAGATGCTGAAGATGGTGTAGGCGCTGCTAATGATGTTGCCAAAACCGTTGTTGAGCATTTGGAGAATGCTGAGTATCAGGCTGCTAAAGTTCCAGTTGCTGAAGTCCCTGTTGCTGAAGTTCCAGATACTGAGTTGCCAGTTGCTGAGATTTCTGGAGCTGAGAATCAGGATGCTGAGATTCAGAATGTTGAATCCCCGGAGATTGCTGAGGAAAATGTTGTAGCAGACAACAACCCAGCAGGCAAGGCCGATGCTGAAGTTCTAGAACCTACCAATCCGAAGCCAAGATGGCTACGCGATCATCCTTTGGATGATGTCCTTGGTGACATCAATGATCCTATTCAGAGGAGACAAGGCAATGCGATGCTAGCGTGCTATATTTTGCACAAAGAGCCTACGAAGGTTGAAGATGCTCTACGATGTCCAGATTGGGTGAATGCTGTGCAGGAGGAGCTAATAGAGTTCACGTGCAATCATGTTTGGGATCTATTAGATAGACCAGAGCATCAGAGTGTTATTGGAACCAAGTGGGTGTTCAAGAACATGAAAGATAAGTCAGGAATGGTCATCAGCAACAAAGCTCGTCTAGTAGCAAAGGGCTACAAACAATGCGAAGGAATAGATTATGACGAGACGTTTGCTCCAGTAGCCGGACTGGAAGCTATTCGTTTATTCCTAGCATATGCTGCACACCATGAGTTTTCTGTGATGCAAATGGATGTGAAGAGTGCCTTTCTTAATGGTGAGCTCAAGGAGGAAGTTTACGTTGAGCAACCACCAGGCTTTGAGCATGGAAACCAAGTTTATAGGCTAAGGAAAGCCTTATATGGCTTGAAGCAGGCACCAAGAGTGTGGTATGGAATATTGTCTAAGTTCTTGCTATATAATGGATTAAAAAAGGAAAGATAGACTAAACTCTCTTTTGTATTAAGTACGAAGTAAGTATCTTACTTGTGCAGATATATGTCGATGACATTATCTTCGGCTCTAAGAATCAAAGCTTGTGTGACAAGTTTTCAGAGCTGATGCAAAGTAATTTCCAGATGAGTATGATGGGAAAGATGTCATACTTTCTCGGTTTACAAGTCCAACTGTCAAGCGAGGGGATATTTATTCATCAGAGGAAATACACTCGCGACCTAATTGCTAAGCATTGTCCAGAGAAGACGAAGAGTCTAAGGATTCTAATAAGCACGACCTGTATAGCTGCACTTGAAAAGGAAGGTGATGATGTGAATCCTACTCTCTATCGAGGTATTATCGGTTCACTGCTATATCTCACAGCTGGCAGACCAGATATATCATATGCTGTTGGTCTATGTGTGAGATATCAAGCAAACCCCAAAAAGTCTCACCTGAACACTGCTAACAGGATTGTACAATATCTCAAATGCACCGAGGGCCTAGGAATTTGTTATCCAAGGTCGGATGGTCTAGCATTGAGTGGCTACTCAGATTCAGACTTTGGAAGGTGCAAGATTGATATGAAGAACACCAGTGGGACATGCCAATTCCTTGGACACAAGCTCATTAGCTGGTTTAGCAAGAAGCAGCACTCAGTGGCTACATCTACTACTGAAGTAGAGTATGTAGCAACCACTAGCTGTTGTGCGGAAATCTTGTGGATTCGACAGCAATTGCAAGATTATGATATTCCTCCTAAATGTGTGCCGACCTACTGTGGCAACAATAGTGCAATGTGCATAACTAAGAACCTAGTTCATCATTCGAGGACGAAGCATATTGATATCCGACATCACTTCATCAGAGATCATCAAGAGAAGATGGATATCAACATCCAATATGTATGCACAGAAGAACAGATTACGGATATCTTCACTAAACCGCTAGTAGAGGCCAGATTTAAAGAATTATGCATCAAGTTAGGCCTTATGGAGATAGACGATGCTATGGACAAATGAGTTTTTATTCTCATTTTTTTCTGGATTTCTTGAAGTTCTAAAGGAAATGGGGAAACGTATCTAAGCTTACGTCTGTAGACTGCTAGATCTTGATGCGAAGTCTAGACTGCTGAATAGATGGCAGAGGAATGTTAAGTCCAAGCTCTTAGCATTCCAGAAGGTGTTTGATATTGGGGAATATTCATTGAAGGTTGCTAGAGGATTTGGCTGCTGTGTTCGAACCCTCAGCTAACTATACCTGTATGAATTGAGTGCTGAGTCCAAGCTATCAGCAGACTCATATGCATGCTAAGGATTCCCTACGATAGCAGACTGCTAAGTCCCAACCCTTAGCAGTCTCCACCATGCAAAGGAAGTCAAACGCTAGATGAATTTGAATTTCAAATGGGACGTGCATTTATTGCGTGCAGACGGAGGCGACGAACCAGGGCTTGACACGTAATCAGTACTCCAGTTTGTAGGGACGTGGGTCACCATACAAAACGTCCTCGCGAAGCCCAGCCGTCGATTGCATCTTAAGGGGCGTACCCCAACCGTCAGATATTTACCTGTCAGGTATATACTCCACACTTCGTCGATTTTCACAGCTTTACAGAAAATCAAATCCCTAAGCCTCCAAACCTTCAAGTTCTCTGGAAATTCCCATAATCTTTCTTAAAATTTCCTAAGTTCCTTTACAATCATCTGTTCATACGACTTCATCGGAGTCATCTACTGAGTCCGGTATTCCTATCCAATTCCTTACTTCCACTATGATTCTCCATCAGAGGTGGGCACCTCAATACACCGGTGTCGTCAAGAAGGAGGACGTGGAAGACGACATTCCATATGGTCAGTTGGTGATGCTTGCCAAGACCAAGGCACAGTCTAATCTTCCCAACAAGCTGAGGCGCGCGGCGCAAGTTCTGAAAGATAGGATTCTATATACCCCTCTCGCGGCCTCGCAATTTCCAGAATGGCTCATGGAAGTTCTTAACAAAGCTGGAGTTCTTGGGTATTTGTCAGCAAAGCCATTGTGGTTCCACCCACATATGGTGTCTGAGTTTTATGCTAGGGCAGTAGTGGAAGAGCCCTCTGAAAAGTCTTTTAAGACTTCGGTATTTGGTATAATATATGAGGTAAATGCAGATATTCTTGCTGCAAAGTTTGGGCTTCCCAAAGAAGGTGCTCGTATTGCTACGTATAAGGTAAACGATCAAGCTGAGATGGACAGGAGATGGAAGTTGTGGAAGAAGCCGGAGCTAGTGAAAGACACCAAGGGAGAGCAGATCACTTTCAGAGTCGCACACCCTATCAACCAATTTAGGGGGAATACTAGCTCTTGGGTGAGCTAGTGATAAAAATGTTCCATTGTGATGCTGGTTCATACTCTCAAATGTCTGCTCACAGGTATTCTGTGATGATGGCCCTGGTGGACAAGGTTAAAGGTAATTGGGCAGAATTTTTTTATTGGAGGTGGCTGGAGCATGTAAAAAAGAATGTGACTGTAAAGCGGAATGGCACATTCTCTTCGAATGTGAACTTTGGCCTAAAAATCAGTAAGTTCATCGAGATGTTTTTTCATAAGAAAAGGCTGGATGCAGGGGAGAGGTTGCTTCCGACGAACTTCATTCCTCAGACGAGGAAGGCAACTGCTCATCCCGACGCTAGCCATCCGATGATTCTGAAGGTCACGATGAATGTGGACAAGGATATTCCCACATCCCCTAAGCATCCTTATCTTGGAGACCTAACATTTTTGATATTGGAGCATGCCATTGCTATGACCCCTGAGGAAATAGCAGTTGCACGGAAACAAGAAGAGACAAATAAATGCTTCGAGGAGCTTGAAGATAGCGAGAAGCTTGAGCTAGGAGGAGATGTTCCTGTGCCCACCGCTCAACTGGATCCTCTCTCTACTATCATTCCTAAGAGGCCCCGGATAGAGATCACTAAGCTTGAGAAGAGGAGGACTAGGAGGCGGATTCAGAAGCCACTAGATATGCTCTCTAAGGACGTCCCCACTCTTGCTGAGCTTGAGAAGGCAGAGAAGAAGACGCCCTGAAGATGATTGCAGAAGCTATCGGAGCAGGACGCTGAGACTCCGGAAGCAGAAGAATAGAAGAAGGCTAGTCCTTTGTAATCCAAGCCTCTGTCTGAAAGATTAAAAGGAATAAGAGAAAGGAAGAGGAAGAGGCAGGCAGAGCAAAGGAACATAAAATGTATAAGAAGATGCTCGAGCAGAAGATGTTTGAGGCTCGAGATCAAAATTTTGAGCAAATTAAGAAGGCTATCGATGAACGTGCTGAGGTGAAGTGGGCTGCTCAAATGTTAGAGCTAGCATCACAAGAGGCATCCGAGGTCGTAGCAGCAGCCACCAAGAAGAAGAAAGGTAAAAAAGGGAAGGTGGAAGGATCACTGTCACCATTCCAAAAGTTGATGCTAGTGGAGCGATAGTACCAGAGGAGGAGAGATTATCCGACAAAGAGCTAGATCAACTCTTGCATCTAGAGCGTTTAATGCGCCAAAGCAAACCAAAGGCAAAGGTGTTCAAATCGGTGAGCCAAATGACAAGCCCAGCAGTAGCAGAAGTAGCTCTAATGAGGAGATGCTGCCCAGAGATAAGGAAGCTGGTCCACCCGGCGCAGGACAGTAGGCTGAGGATGAGGCTGAGACTGCTGAAGAACCACATGTTGAGCAGACTGCTAACGTTGCTGAAGGTCAAGGTGCTGAGCAAGTTGCTAGCACCTCTGACAGGAATGAAAGCACACAAGGAGAGGAGAAGGACAGCGAAGAGACTCCAGCTGACCATGATGATGCTTATTCTGAATCTAATTCTGACAGTGAGTCTGAGGATGTATACAATGCACGCTTCCTGAGAAAGATTAAAAGAGGCGCTGATAATCAGCTACGAGTACCCTTCGACAGTCTACCAGGGCCCCGATTCAAGTTAAGAAAGATTGCTCAGTATTGTGCTCCATGTTCATATGAAGGAGGAGGTGAGTGGAGATCTACTTCCGATGCTGTTTGAAATCGAAGAACTTATTTCGGCAGAAGTTAAAAGAGACTTAGCCAATATCTTCTATGCTGAGATCGATGAGTTGACAGAGTAAGGGAAGGTTTAAGGCGAGGAACTGAGGAGGTGGAAATTTGTTGATTATGTTACGCATCAGCTGTGTTTTGAATAAAGGATACTGGTCATCACTGCTCAAGGATTAAACTTTGGAGGAAGGAAGAGCTATGGGTGAACGATTGGATTGACCAAGTAGCCGGATCCAATCAATGCTCAGACAAGCAGGTCATTGCTAGGCTGTAGGAGATCCGTGCTCACAGACTGTTCTCTAATTCAAAATCATTGCCGCCATCTTCTTTTGCCCCTGACGGTTACTCAGATGCTCGGTTGAGCTTTCAAAGCACCAGGCTAGAGCGGCTGCTGAGTATCGTCGTCGCCAAGCAGAATATGAGGCCCTCAAGAAGGAAAGGATGGAAGCCTGGAAGGTCGCAATGATTGCTGAGCGTGAGGCTGTTGAGTTAAATGATCAAGACAGAATGCTTGTCAAGTTTTTGGCCTGGACATTCTTAGCATCATAGAAGCTACCCAAGCTGAGGAAGCTCAGGAGGCTGAAACTGCTCAGATCTTAGATGCTACTCAGAGGATGATGAATTAGGAAGAACGCAACATGGCTGCTCAGGCTCAGATTGCTCATGATGTTGAAACTGCTCAGATCCCGGTGGCTGCTCAACTATTGATGGATGAAGAGTCACGCTACTCTGCTGCTTAACAAGCAATTGCTGAAGTCATAGAGCCAGCACAACCTAGCCAGGAAGGGACTACAACTGCTGAAGATCGGGAACTGGTGTTAGCAACAACATCTTCTGCATTTGAAGCTACGCCTGTAAGTTCCTATGACTTCCAATCTTACGTGGATTCAGCCGCTCAAAAGGCCATGCGAAATGCTCTATCTTCTCTCAATGAGCGTGTTGAGATGGAGAAGGCTGAAATAAGGAAGGAGATTTATGAGGTCAGGACCGATGTGTCAGATGTCCGCACTAAGGTTGTTGAAGTGAAGTTGGATGTTTCTTCTGTGAAACAAAACGTGGAGGTCTTGACAATGGGGGTCGCTGACTCCCAGCATCATATGGTGCAAACCGTTCAATCATTTTCTTCTATCTTTTTGGTTGCTCTCAAAGAGGGGGAAGAAAAGAGACTTGCTGAAGCAGAGCTTAGGAAGAAGAAGGAAGAAGCTCTGGCTACTGCCGAGGAGGAAAGGAGGCTAGAAGTTGAAGAAATTAAGAAGAAGGAGGAAGAGGTCAAACAGAAAGAACTCGAGCTAAAGATAAAGAAGTAGGAGATGGACAACGAAAAGCTCGCTAAGAAGATGGAGCGGGATGCTGCAGAACGAGAAGCGAGCAAGGATTATGTGGAAAAATTCATGCAAATGACGATGAGCAAGTTCGATGAGCTTGATAAAAAGAAGCCTGCTCCCGACTCTTGACCATACATTTCTTATCTTAGCATCTTTTCTTAGCATTTCCATTTTTTTATATCCTTTTTCATCTGTAACTATAATGCTCAAATCCAATGAATGAAAATGGAATCATACTTAGACAATTCCTCATTGTCTATTTCTGAGTTTTTATTGCGTGTTAAAGTTGATATACACATTAGTGTATTCAACGAATTTGCATAAGTTTGCTTTGGATTGGTTGTGAATGCCTGCTAATTTATTTGGGTGCTAGAATTTCTAGCAGACTCCTTGCAGCATTTACGTATATCTTAATTGAGAAATATTCCCAGCACATATTGAGGTGGAATTATCTAAAACGAATCCCTGCTACAATTAAGATGGATTAACTCTGAGTTAGACTGCTAGCTTAGCATAGCTTTGTATTTAGAAAAATTTTGTAAAGCTCAGATATTTTTCCTCTTAATTCAGCAAGTGATAGTAAGCTTTGATCGCACCAAAAAGGGGGAAATTGTTAGAAAATTATTCCTAAATCTCCCTTAGGATCATATTGTAAAAGGTTTTGTTGGATCAAACCATAATAGATTGGTCGATCAACTACTGAATTCTAGTCTAGCAACTCTTGTAATGTACTGTATAGGCTAAGCATCGAGTTGTAATGGATTAGATTGCTAGAATCATTCATAGCAGATTGTGGCTTCTAGATATATTAGCAAACAAGGATGATTGCTAGAGATAATAGCGGTCAAGTGCTAAGAAGGGGATTGCTAAGGAGTTAGCAATCCTATGTCAAAGGAAGTGACTGCTAGAATCAAGTGCTCAGCAGTCGGAAGAACAAGTAGAAGAATGCTAGAAGAAGTTAGCATTTTCTAAAAGCAAAGTATAGCAGAATGCTGAAGGAGTCAGCATTCGCTAGCATGTAGCAAATTGTGAAAGGCGATAGCAATCCAGAGTTAAAGGAACCAAGTGCTAAACATGAGAAACGACTGAGCAGTCAGCAGTCCGATACATGGTCTAGTGGATTGCTAGGAAGGCTTAGCAGATCATTCCGCGAAGGCTTAGCAAGGCGAGATATCTAACAACAACTGCTACACTACCGCTCTGACAGACGTACACGCAAAGGACAAAACTTTCCCGAAGTAGGTCGGAAAGTACTGTATGATGCCGGAAAGGACGGATAAAGTCAAACCACTCTTGGACGAAGGAGCCATTGTGTCTAACGGGTATGGAGATTCAAAGTTTGAATCTCCAGGTATAAACGACTAGTCCAGAAGTGAGAGACGACTACTGCTTCAATCACTGCCTACACTCGCAAACATCCTAAGTTAGAGATTTCTTTAACAAAGCGAAAAAGTGATAAAGTAGTCAGTTAAGAGCACGAGATAAAAGTGAATTCAAAGCTATCAACAACCAGGAGTATCTTCCATTAAATATCCGACACTGCCTTTAAGAGATTCCTTGACTTCGGTCAAGAATCAAATCGTTGGGATACCTTCCATTCTAGGAAGCATCCAGCAGTCACATCTCTGAAAATGGATGCTACCTTATTGAAGGGTTGCTAGGTCTCAATAGAGAAGGAGAAGACCTTGTGCTATCAGACTTCGTTCCGCCTAAGGATCCAGTCTACATCTCAATACAAGGAGATAATGGAGACGATAGTGGAAACGATGGTGATGATGAAGGAGAAGACAGTCTTTGACAACAAGATGGTGGATATTATAATAGAAGATAGCTTTCTTATCATTCCACCAACTAAAACTGCCGCAGATGCCAAGAAGCCAGGAAAAGTTGGCACCTCAGGTTCAATAAATAAGGCCAAGGGAATTACTTCCTCAGTTCCAGGCAAGAAAACATAGCTTATAGACTTGACAGAAGAAGAACGTAAGACAAAGTGGAAGAAAGACAAAAAGCGGAAACAAATGAAAACCATTCTCGAAGGAGAATTGCTACGTGTCGAGAAAAGAAAAGGAAAAACCACTGAAGAACCACATACCAAGAAAAGGAGGGGAGCTGGTATCGAACTATCCATGTTCACTGCAAAGAAGAAGCTCCGTTTTGATGAACCTCATGAAGGTGTTGATAAATCTTCCACACCAAAAAAAGCAGATTTTGAATCAAGACATCATGCCTGATGAAGCATTTGAACGCCTGAAGCTTGACGCTCTTGATATTCATTCAACAAATGGGCAAACGAATTTTGAGAAAATGTATTGCAACTCATCTGATTTGGAGAAGACCACATCACAAGGGCCAATATCTCCTGACGATGTCCCCATAGTGTCAGAATCAAGCGATGAAGAGGTCTTCACTCAAACAGTTGAAAAAAGAGACGGTCCCTTCTTGGATTTAGGGGGAACTCCTCATGGGGATATTTAAGCAGAAACTATCGCTCAAGACAGAGAAGAATCTACTCTAGAGCGCATACGTGGATGGATAATTGAATGTCAAGCCACACTGGATGCATCACGTCTTGGGCAACTTAAAGCAACAGTCAAAGCTAAAGAAGACAAAATGATTCTATCTCAACTGAAGGAAGCAGAAGAGAAGGAGCTTGAGAGATTGAGAAGAGAAGAGGAAGAGAAGCTGCAAAAAGCCGACGAAGAGGCCTTAGCTCAAGCAATCCAACACTCTCAAGAGATATCTCTTGCAGAAACTGCCGAGAAAGCTATTAAGCTCGTTCGTGAACGATAGTTGAAATTGCTTCTCAAACAACAGTTTGAGAAGTTATTCCGAATCAAATCTACTAATGAATATTCTTTCACGAAGGCTCAGAGAAATTGAAAGGAAGAAAAAGAAATTCAAAGATTAGACAGCCAAGCTGAGCAAAGAAAACTTAAGGCAGAACAAAAGAAACAAGAAGCCGAGGAAGCTGTTGAGCTAAAGAGAAAGCAAGAAGAAGAGCAGCAACTGAACTGAGAAGAAAAGAGGTAGAAGCAACGGGTGCTGAAACCAATAAGGAAGAAGAAGAGACCGCTGCAGAAAAGGCAAGAAATGAAGCAGCAGCAGCAAAGCAAAAAGAGAAAGAGGAAGCAAACAACAGAGCTCATCCTCAACCCGAGCTATCTACTGCTATATCTCAGGTCAAACACGCAGAGACTCTAGAGCACTGGCTGCACCTGAAGGAACAATGTCTCCCGACCCCATCTCTGTGGTTGCACCTCATCTACCCCTTGATGTTCTGAGACAGGAGATGGATCAGCGGAGCCTTATTATTTTTGATTTTGTCAAAAAGGGGTAATTGAGAAGATATGAAACCATGAAGCTGAAGTTGAAAATGATGGAGAGGCGAGAAGAGGAGCAGAGAAGGCGAGAAGAGGAGTAGAGATTGCAGGATGAAGAGATAAGAATGCAATAAGAAGCAATAAAGGCTTCCAGAGAACAAGAGTTGAAACTCTTCTTGGAAGTGACCGCAACTCTTAAGGCGCAAGCTGGATCCTCCATTTCTGCCGCAACTTCCTCAAAGCCAAAGGACGCAGATTTCTCAAATCAAGAAAAGGAGAAAGACAAGAATCAAGACACGCAAAAGGAGTAGTTATGTTAATCTGAATTATTTTATTGTGTCTTCTTTTATTACCGCAATTTTAAAACTTTTAGTTTGAAGACAACTACTCATTGTCTCTTACCTTGATTCTTGATTGACTGAATTCACACATTCCAGTGTGATCAGCAATTCTTTCTCTTATCGCTCTAATTTGATTTATATTAATCGAGAATGTTCTCTCCCATTCAGGGGGGAGATCAATTAGAGTAGGTCGAGTGTAGAAGAAGCACAGTTCTGAGTAGTGTTCGATTGACAAACCTTGTAAACTCAGATCAACTGCATCTTCTCGCCGACTTAGAGGTATGGTTTTGACAACATCAAAAAGGGGAAATTTGTTAGGTGTTGATGTAAAAATCCCACCTTTAAAATTGATGTGTCAAAATGGTGTACCAAAGTATAGGCCTTAGAGTTATTACTTCATCTAATCATTGTATAGGATGATTAAGTTATAATAGTCAAGGAGAAGAGAGCTGTCAAAAACTGGGGAATAGTTTTTGAAGAAGAAGTCGTCCAGACGAGAAAACTGTGAAGGATAAAGGACGAGAAAAACTGAGCAGAATAACGGATGCAAAAAACTATGCATACAGTCTTTCACCATTCAAGGATTGTATATCAAAGAAAACCGTAGACACAGTTTTCATAAAGAAACTGTCGAGAGGCGCTCACAGTTTCAGATTAGGACAGTTTCACGTCAAAGGAATACATGAATAGCAAGATGCCGATCAGTAATAAAAGAACATTAAAGAATTCAATGATAAGAGACGAAGAAACACTCAGTTACGATTGGTGTACAACGTTGTTTGGCGTCTGACACATCAAGTACAAACTGCCCTGTAAAAAGCATGACAGTGTTTCAGAAAATGCAGAGGAGCACGTCTACTTTACAGAGAAGGATGGACACTGATTGGATATCCACCAAAATGTCTCTACCGGCTATTTTCAAATCTCCAACTATAAATAGCAGGAGGATCAGAGAAAAAAAGAGGAGAGCACTTGAAAACCTTGTCGTCACTCTGCCAAATTTAAAGCTCCAACACGTTGAAAGCTCTAAACCGAACGACATTACTTCCGTGGTTCATTTATTGAACACGAGGCATTATTACTTAAGCAATCTTCCGAGATTCACCGTGTGACCCTGTGTACACGAGGATTAAGTCTTTCAACTTAATCAACTCTCTTGGTGTTCTTACTTTTCAAGTGAGAACACAACAGCCTGATTTTCTAAGGAAAAGAAAGTTATTACGGGCAACTACCAACCAACATATGCTTTGGGATGAACCGAACCATCCACCCACTGGAGAAGGAGAAGGGAGGTTTTTCCTCATTCTATTTTCGACGATTTGCAGTTTTGAGGAGACTTCGAGGTGGTACCTGGCTTCGAGGAACTAAAGAAGGAGTGAAGAACAACAGCCTAGGCGAGTGATCCATTCTGCTGTGGACGGTGGTCTCTACAGCATTTGGCTATTGATCGTGAGGATTGTATCTTCATTAGTAAGTGAATTACCAGATCAATTTCCGAAGAGTGAACGTAGGACTTAAGGCTCTGAAGCACTATAAATATACTGTCTCATTTACAGCTTTATTTACTAAGCGCATCATACATTTTTCAATTGTATTTTGAAACCTTCAACTCTTGTCTAAAAGTGTAGAAATGTATAATTATTGACTGCTCATAACTGCAAATTGGTAACCTAATCTGCTGGCTAACACAAACTTTTTTTTAAAAATTATTACTTAAAAACTGAGTTAAGTTGAAACTGAATTGCCTGTGTTTAAAATGCGAATAACTGTCTTTATACTTCCGCTGCACATTATACGTACTATGATCTGGGACCAACAGTGAGCTTATGAAAAGCCTCCAAAATAAGAATAACAATGATTTCATAGCAGTTTTCTTTTCATGGTTTCCATTGATTCGATTGTTCTGATCTGTATTTGACTCTTGCAACTGATTCAGTAACCCCTCTTCTTTGGATATTTCGTCTATTTATAGACAAAGTGGGTGCGGCTTAAAAAAGTAGTTGTTTAGAGATATTTTGGATGATGTCCAATCCAATGTCTATCTTCTGCAAAGGACATGGTGCTTTTTCAGAGCATTTGCACCTGCTCCGTGATTTTCTGATACGGGATGTAGACTCAGCAACTTTGTATCAGAATGACTCTTCAATAGTCAATGAACTGAGAAGTGGTTGATCACCAGGGTCTCCGGACCTTAAATAATCTCCATATTTGAAGTCTGGCCTTGAAGAATGTTCCTCTAAACATGTTCTCTTATCTTTATGCACGGATTGGTGTTGTGTAATTATCCTTCTTGTAAACTGGTGACGTTCAAACTTATGACGTCAGCCTGTTCTTCTGAACATCAACTTCCAAACTGGTAGCTCTTTTCTTCTGACTCCTTGCACATCTTGAACTCGTAGATTAGACTGAAACTTAGTCTGAAACTTAGTTGGTCTTGATCAGCTTTGTTACAACTTAAAGAAAATTTTAAATAAGACTTTTACAAATTTAATACAAACTAGAGCTATTCTGACGACACTTCTAAACTAATGATATCTATAAAATCTTTTAATAAATCTAAACAATCAAGTAAGTAGGAATTCTTCTTAACAGTTATATTGCACAATACACGGACATAAAGATAATTTAAAAAAATATCATACTCGTCTTTTTTTTTTTGATTAAAGGGAAATGCTCTCTTTGCTTTAAATATTAGGAGTATAGATGAGTTGAACTATTAAGCTCTTGAATCGATAAAAATTTATTTGAGTTCATTTAATAAATTCCATATACTAAATATAAGTCATTTTAAGTTTAGTATTATTCAATTAGGGAGCTAATGAATAAGTTCTACAGTTTGAAATATAAACGTTATAACTACATAAGGTTATATTTTTAATAATAGTATAATAAATCTCTAATAGTTTATATGAAAAGAAGAATTGAAGTAAAAATATTAATTGTATTGAATAAATCATTTTATTTTTAAATATGCTTATATTTAAACATAATAAAACTCAAAACTCAATTATATAATAAATGAGATAAACTTGAAAAATACAATATTTGATTTGACTCGATTTGATTACACCTTTATATGTAATATATGTTAAGATTCTTGTTAGAGAAATCTTCTCTTACTTTTGATGTTTTGGTGGGTCAAAGAATATAAACCATCTTAGATAGTTTTTCCAGTTTCTAGTGTTCTAAATTGCAATCCCTGTATAGGACCAATCGAGTTGTAATAGAACTTGGACTGAAGATCGAGCAATGGAGAATACTCGAGAACTGACCATCATCACGCTAGGCCTTAACCGAAAATTGAGTTGGAGCACTCAACTTAAGGTCTAATCATACTGACAAGGAGATGTCAGTATGAGGGCCTTCCCGAACTGACTAAGGAGAAGTTAGTTTAAAGGATTACCTTACTTATCTGGGAAAATCAGTATGAGGGCATTTCTCATATTGACTTTGGAAAGTTAGTATGAGGATTTACTATACTTACCGTGGGAAGACAGTATGATGGCTAAACTGTACTGAATCTTAGAAGTCAGTATATGAAGTCTCAATCAGACTCAGGCATTTGCAAAATGTCGAAGTCAGTACGAGATTATACAAAAATTGGATTCCTCGAGCTGTAGAAGAGTCTGACGAAAAGTAAGTGTATCGTACACTGACAATGGGCAGAGTAGAAAGGAGACCTAAGGCATGGTCTATGATTGGACACTATAATCCATGAAGTCTAATGTCTAGATTTATGTGTCTAATGGATAGAAATTCAAATTGCCTTAGACTCACCTCTCTATATAAAGACCTGCCCTCTCAACCTTAATGGGGGTTAAAGAACCATTACCGGAACTGAAATTCAAAATCAACTAGTCTAAAGAGAAAAAGGGCATATTCTGATCATCTCTCCCGAACACTCTCTTGGAGTATTTCCGTGTTGTAAACACGAGACTTGAGTCTCCAACTCAAGTTACCCACCGTGCTATCTTCTCCTAGCACGAGGCTGAAGCTTTAAGCTCAGGCTCTTCTTGGTGACTATTTCTCATTGAGATATCTTCTCAACAGTCAGGTTCCTAGTCTGGGATTCTGATTCTCACGGGCATATGCCAGCCACTTGTGTTCTGGGAACAACCTCTAAACATCCAACTATTCTGGGAAGAATTAGTAAACATCCACCCACGAGGAAGGAGGCTGCGGGGTACGTCCCCACTTCAACCTTAAGACTTAGTCTACAAGGAGTTCCTAGGCAAGTGCCACAGCTGACCAGAGGACGGAGGTGCCACGGACTGTGTATAGATCGTAAGGAGGCTTTCATCACTTAGTAAATTATTTAGACCTTGGGTCTGAAGAGTGGATGTAGGATATTAAAATTTGAACCACTATAAAATCTCTGTGTGCTGCTTTACTGTTTTCCATATACTTGCTCTATTTACTGTTTCAAAAACTGACAACTTGTGCCTACAATACTTCTCCAAGTATTGAAGAATATATACTGTGAAATTGACATAAGATGGAACAGAGACTTAAGCTTAAACTTATTGCAAACAAAACTGACTCCACCCTGTTTAAACGAACTAGTGCTTGTGCTTACATCAACTTCTGTTGCATACACAAAATCTTCCGCTGCACATATTGCACTCTGATTTCGGGACCAACAAGTCGTATCACGCGCCAAGATTCTTATAGACTACGGTTGTGTTAAGTCACTTAGGACCAGATCTCTGTTTTCTGCTCTTGGTTCTGTTTTCTGCCCTATGTTTCTGTTTTGTGTGTTTTAAGCATAGGTACACAGAGATGGCTCAGATCACGAAACTTCCAATGTACTCATCAGAAGACTTTTAGACATGGAGGAAACGTTCGTTGATCATGCTTAAGAATGTCCATCCAGAAATGGCAGAGGTTCTATCTACCGGACCAATAAAGATCACGAAGGTGAATACTCAACTCGGAGGAGCATCAGGTCAGGAGATAGTGGAGAAGCCTTATGCAGAATGGACAAATGACAACATAGGTCCCTTTCAGCTGGATGCAGTGGCCATGGATCTCATGTTACAATCTTTACCAGCGCTACTAGTTGTTGAAGCTAACATTTTTAATGCCAGGGTATCCCGAGGCCAACGAATTGGCGGAATCAACAAACCAAATGGTGATTGCCACTCTGAAGAAGAAGCTAAACCCGCACGGTGCAAGAATGGTAGAAGAGCTACCAGTTGTGCTATGGTCCTATTGAGCATACGGAGGCAAGGCAGTAGCGCTCGTGGAAATTATTGCTAATAGCCCAAGAGTAGAACTCTCTGACGAACTAACTAATGCCGAACAACTCAGAGTCAATTTGGAGCTCATAGATGAAGTGAGAGACGATGCGGTGTTCAAGGCCTCCCAACATCGGCGCCAAGTCGAAAGATTCTACAATAAGAATTCGAAGTCGGTAAGCTAACCCCCAATTCGGAATGCCCCTACAAAGTCTCTAAAGTGGTAGGACACGGGGCTTACCAACTCACGACAACAAAAGGAAGAGAAGTACAAAATAGTTAGAATATCAAACGTTTGAAGAAGTACTATCCGTAGTACACAGATACGCTCACTCAATCCTATCTTTTACTTTCACTCTATTTTAGTTTTCTCACATAAACCTTTACTAACTTGAGCGTCGGAGGGGCGATGCCCACCCTAACCCCTTGTTGCTTATCTCACAGCTAAGTCTAGAGGTCGACACTGAGGCCTGACCGTTCTCTGCATCGACCCATGGGGCTTCTCGATACCCACCCCCAAAGGGAGTCAAAAGTGCCCACATGCAACGTATAAAAGCAGCGAGCGACCATGTGAAAAGATGAACCTCATAAACGGGCAAGAGGACATCCAAGTAATACAAACACAACACAACATCGAATTCAAATCACGCAAGATATTCGGATTGAAAGAGGGGGAACCATTCATTCAAAGAAATATGTAGACATGAAAAGTAAAAGAGTTAAAATACAGGAAGTAAAAGAAGTTGTATCAAGTTTTACACAACAAAAGTTCATTAATCGAACGTGTTCTAAGTAGTCGCACCTTTATCGGCTTCCTCCCTGGTCTCATGCTGCTTGGCATCCTCCTTCAGAAATCCCTCCCCCTTCTTCTCCTCAGGAGTCTTCTTGATCTTTGCTTCCTTGATTGGCTCGGTTTTGGCAATCTTCGGCTCACCATCGATCTCTTCAGTAACAACAGGCAGAGGAGTTGGGGGGCACGTTATGTTGTCAAGGTTGAACTCTTGACAATGCTGACCAACCGTAGCAGCTATGGTACTTGTGACCATACCCACCAGGAGGTCGATCGTCGGTTGGAAAGAAGGGCTAGCCACAACAAGTTACATGTCGACCCCCTCCCCAGATTTCAGAGCCTCGACCTCCATCTCATGCTCTTTCTGCTCCTTAAGCCTATCCTCCTGGCTCTTATGGAAGCGGTCTCCGAAGGATGCCAGCTCAAGCTCGGTCTTCTGCAGGGCGACCTCAAACCTCAACATGGCAGCCTTGAGCTCCTCGTCGAGAAGTTTGCTTCGTCAAGAGAGCTCAGACCTCTCCTTTTTAAGCTCCTCGTACTAGGAGCGCCACGCCTGAGACTCAAGCCGTGCGTCTTTGAGCTCAACGGAGACCGCAACTATCTTATCCGCCAGCTCCACCCTCTTCTCGCATTTAACGGAGAGCTCCTTCCTTGACTGAATGTCCCCCTCGCTCGCCGAATCAAGGGATTTGATCAGTCTCTCCGTATAAATGGCGAACTTCTTGGTGGTCTACAAAACAAAATAGAAATAGTTAGCAAGTCGAAATGCTCAAAATCGAGGTGTAAACATTGTTAGGAAAATATTCCTTGATTTATGTTGTAAATCTCCCTTGTAGATCAAAATGTAAAGGTTTTGTTGAATCAAAGCCTTGGTTAGTTTAGTCGATTATTACTGAAGCCTAGATTGTCTAGCAACTCTGTGTAAAGTCCTGTTTAGGAAATATTTCGAATTGTAATAGATTAGAAGTACTTGCGGAAGATTGCTGAAGGATTCATCAATTGATAAAAAGACTTCAGAAATTCTGGATGCTAGGAACGTTCTCAACAGTCAAGCAGATTGCTAGAGAAGTTAGTTGACAGAAATGGCTGCTAAGGAGATAGCAGACAAGTGCAAAGAAGGAATGATTGCTAGGAGTACTTACTCTGCAGCCGGAAGAAAAGAGATAGCAGAATGCTGAAGGAGTAAGCATTCACTATTTACTCAGAAGATTGATAGAAGCAATAGCAAAAAGAAATCCAGACCTGAGTTCTGAATACGCAAATGCTGAGGAGTCAGCAGATTGGACACAAAGCAGAATGCTAGAAGAGTTCAGCAGTCAAAAGGTTGAAGTACTTAGTAGAATATTCCCAGCATTCTCCGAGAGAATGCTAAGCAAGGAGATATTCAGCAAACTCTTGCTAATACTACCGTTCTGGCATAAGGTATAACCAAGGATGAATAGCTTTCCCGAAGTAGGTAAAAAGGAACTGTACCATGCCGGAAAGAACAAAAAAGCAAGTAGCTCTTTTGGACAAAGGAGACGTTGTGTCTAAAGGGTCTAGAGATTCAAAGTTTGGATCTCCAGATATTAAAGAGAAGTCCAAACAAGAGAGAGCTACTCCACACCCCACGACTACGACTAACAACTACTCATACAAGAGAAAAGTTTACTAGCGAACAAAAAGTGAGAAACAAGTTGGTTGAGAGAACATTAAAGAAAAGGAGAATCTTAAGCTCTCAACAGCAAGTGTCAACATTGAATATCTGACGCTTCATTCAAGTGGAGATTCCTTGACTCTATTCAAGGAACAATCATTGGGATAACTTCCATCCAAGGAACCATCTAGCAGTCACATCTCTGAAAAGAGATTGACTATGACGGGCTGTTGCCAAAACCCCCAGGAGAGTTAGGAAGGAACTATAAAGCTTCTATTGTAGCAAGGTCAAGTTTTACGAAGTTGTGCCCTTGACTTAGCTGTATCTGCCGACAGAAAGATCCAAGTAATGGAGGATAGCTTTTTAGTGGCTGGCTCAACAGCTCACCACCTGCTACAAGAGATAGGCGAATCCTTGTAATTGAACATATCTTTTTAGTGAATTCTCCGTGTTCGTCTGAGGATTGGATGTAGATCATTATGGATCGAACCACTATAAACATTGTGTTCGTGTTACTATTTTATTTTTTGTGCTTGTTGATTTAAAACCTAGCAACCTCAAGTTGCTAGAGTATATCTAAAACAAATCTAACTCCTACCTTCGAGTTAAACATTTATAAAAGAAACTAAGTGCAAGATACTTTATCATTCGGCTGCATTTGCTAAGTAGCTTTCCGCTGGTTATCACAACTCTGATCATGGACCAACAAGTGGTATCAGAGCTGGAGGTCGTAAGCGTTACTGCTTCTGAGTCGCTTTTGACCAGATCTACATTTTTCTTGCACTGTTTTTGTAGTTCAGCTCAGGAACACACAGTTTGCCAAGATGAACCATACTCTTCCAAAGTATAACAAGGAGAAGTTCAACTCATGGCAGAAGATGGCCACCATCCAGCTCCAAAGTATACATCCGGAGATGGTGGACGTTCTCTCTAAGGGGCCCATAAAGATAATGAAGCCAAATATTTTTGTCGGTCCAGTTGCTGAGGGGCAACCAAGACCACCTCTAATGGTCGAGAAGATGTTCGATGAATGGACGGTCGAGGACAAGAAAAGAGCTCAGCTAGAGTATCTAGCAAAAGCAGAGATGGTAGCCAAGGAAGCTAAGCCTACTTCATCCTCTCGCCCAGCTGAAAGGAAGCCTAGGACATGCATCGAATGCAATTTGCCAGATCATCTAAAGCACAAGTGTCCTAAAGTAAGCAAGGAGGAAAGAGAGCGTCTCAAGCAAAGGTTTGAGAGGAGAGTTGTCAAAGCAGTCACCAGAGCGCTGCTGACCAGGACTGAGGTGCCAGACATTCCTGACAATGAAGAGAAATATTACTCTTCAAAAGAGGATGATGAGGAGGCCATGCTGGTTCTTATGGCGGATATCATTGATGATCAGGATGCTGAAGCTGAGGAGAATGCTGAGTCGGCTCTAGCAGTCATTGCTCAAGAGGTACATTCTACTGGCATTTCTAGTTAAGCAATCATGCATCAATCGGAGAACTCTTCTTTAGACTCCGAGGATGATTATCTCATGAAGCTGTCAGTAGAGTTCTAAAAAATGTACGCTATCAAAAATGCTATTGTGGGAGAGAACACCTCACTGAAAAGCAAAGTTGTATCTTTGACCGAGGAAGTCGGAAGACAAAGGTCTCATAGTGAGGAAATTTTGAGACTCAAAGCCGATTACTCTAAGCTTGCTGAAAATTTTCAAATTATTGAAAAAGAGAATCTAGCTTTGAAGAATAAACCTAAGGAGGTTTGCATTTGTGCTTACACATCCAGCAAGACAGTTCTAAGTGCCATAGTTAGCCAACAAAGAAAACATTCTGATAAATCAGGATTGGGTCTTGGTTGTGTTAAAGCCGTAGGAAAATCCTCTAAGGAAGTTTTGATTAGAAATGCTGAATTTTCTAAGCAGAAAAAGATTACATTTGTTTCTGCTGGAAAAGTTAATGCTGAAAAAGGTAAAGGCAAGACAATTGATGAGTCGTCAACTGCTAAGCAGAAAGATTGGCGTAAGTAGCATGCATATCCTGGATCTCAGCAGAGTACCCAGAGAATGCCTGCTAAGCATGCATCTGCTGGATCTCAGCAGAGTACCCAGAGAATACCAGCTAGGCCACACTCAGCAGTGTTTAGGAGGAATGTGTAGCATTGTGCATCCAATGCTGGGATAGCAAATCCTTCCTTCAATAGGGGCAAGCAGGTTGCATACCATGTTGTAATACTACAGTATCCTGAGTACACACCACATAGGAGGAACACCTATGTGAGGCCTGAGTCCAACTGTTTTCCTTTCCAAAGGACTAGGATGTCTAAGCACACTTTCGAATTATGCAAGATTTGCTTATCCAACTATGGTCGAGAAGGTTGCTAAGAGTGATGTCAAGAAGAAAATCTTTAAGATTACCAAGATGTGTGTTCCAAAAGGAACCATAGTCCATGCTAATCCTGCAGGACCCGATGCTAAGCGGGTACCTAAACATAATTGTTGATTTTTGCACGAACAAGATCCAAGAGCTAAGACATCAGGCATGTCAAATGAATGGATCCTAGATAGTGGCTGCTCAGGACACATGACGTGGCGAGAAGAACTTTTCTCAGAACTTCAAAGAGTTTATGGCCCCAGTCATGTTTGGTGATAATAGCAAATGTCGAGTGATTGGATGAAGATACATCGAGCAAGATGGAATGAGAATCATCAACGTTGCTCTCGTCTCCAATCTCAAGCACAACCTACTGAGCATCAGCCAACTATGCAAAAATGGGTATAATGTGTATTTCATTAATACTGGATGTGAAGTTGTTGACAGTGCCACGGGTGAAGTGAAGCTAAGAGGCATCCGCAAGGGTGGCCTATATACTGTTGATTGGCAAAGTGGCCAACAACATTCATGCTTCATAGCATTCAACAAGGAAGAGAAAAAATGGCTATGGCATAAAAGGTTAACCCATCTGAACTTTAAAACCATTAACTACCTAACCAAGCATCAACTTGTTGTAGGATTGCCTGAGGCGACCTTCAGAAAGGACTACGTATGCAAAGTTTGCCAGCAAGAGAAGTAGACGAAGGCATCCTTCAAGATAAACCCGTATAAAGCCACTTCTGAGAGAATCCTTGAGCTATTCCACATGGATCTATTTGGCCCGGTCACTCCAGCCACTGTAAGCAAAAATGTTTATACTCTCTTAGTTGTTGATGATTTTTCAAGGTGTACGTGGGTCAGACTGCTAATGACCAAGGATGAAGTAAAACTCATTCTTCCAGAGCTGATCCACAAGGAGCAGAATAGCAAAGGGGTCTCCGTTAAAAAGATTAGATCGAACAACGAGTCTGAATTTTGCAATGGCATCTTAATGGATTTTTGTGCCAAAGCTGGAATCGGGCATGATAAATCCACTGCTAGGACTCCCCAGCAAAATGGTCTAGCAGAGAGAAGGAATAGGACCTTGAAAGAAGTCGTGCGGTCGATGCTAGCTGATTCTGGTTTAAGTGGAAAGTATTGGGGTGAAGAAGTCATAATTGCCTGCTACACTCAAAATAGGAGTGCAATCAATGGTAGATTCAACAAAACTCCTTATGAAGTGTATAACGGTCATAAGCCTTCTCTTACTCATCTTCGTGCTTTTTGGTTCGACATGTTATATTCATAAAAATAGGAAGTCGATGCTTAACACTTTTTCGCCTAAGTCTCATGAAGGTGTGTTCCTTGGATATGGACATCCTTCTCACAAAGGTTATAGAATGTTAAACAAGACGGCTCAAGTTGTGGAAATAACATGCAATGTTATTTTTTATGAGTCTACTTTAGTGCGCAGGATTATTAGAGAGAAAAAGGATGACAATCATGAGGCTAATGACGTCCATGGTCAATCTATCTTGAATTCTTTTGAAAATATGCAGATTGATTTGACTAAGTTTATGAATGATTGTAATCCAACTAAGACGCATTCAGCAGGTGACCAAACTGCTGAACCGGCCGATGATCCTAATGATCATGCTGAGGCCACCAACCAAATTTATCTTAATGATAATTTGGAGATTTTGGGATCGATTGATGAAGAAGATGAAGATATCCCAAATCTAGGACAAGTTGTTGAAGGAAGATTGGGCGTTGCTGAGGAGATTACCAAGGAAGATACTGAGATTCCACATGCTGAACTTCAGAATGATGAGGTCCAGAATGCTGAGATTCCTGTTGCTGAGATGCCGAATGTTGAGGTACAGAATGCTGAACCTCAGGTGACTGCTGAGGAGAATGTTCTAGCAGAGAACAATCCAACTGGCCATGCTAGCAATGCAACCCCAGCAACCAGCAACCCTAGACCGAGATGGCTACTTGACCATCCACTAGATGCTGTCATTGATGAGGTCAACGATCCAATCAGGATGCAACAAGGCAATGCGATGCTAGCGTGTTACATGTCGCATGAAGAGCCTACCGAGATTGAAGATGCTCTACAATCTCCAGATTAGGTGACTGTTATGCAGGAGGAGCTAGCTGAGTTCACACGCAATCATGTCTGGATCTAGTAGACAGACCCGAGCATCAAAGCGTTATTGGAAAAAAGTGGTTGTTCAAGAATAAGAAGGATGAATCAGGAACGGTCATCCAAAATAAAGCGCGTCTAGTATCCAAGGGATACAAGCAATACAAGGGAATTGATTGTGATGAAACATTTTCCCCAGTAACTCGATTGGAAGAAATAAGGTTGTTTCTCGCATATGTTGTCCATAATGAGTTTTCAGTCCTGTAGATGGACGTGAAAAGTGTCTTTCTTAATGGTGAGCTCAAAGAATAGGTGTATGTTGAGCAACCACCGGGCTTCGAACAAGAAAATCAAGTCTATAGGCTCAGGAAAGCCTTATATGGTGTTGGTCCCGGTTTATCAGAGTATATACGTTACGCAGCGGAAATAAAGTTAATTGTTTCTTTGCACGCTACTTGCTCACAGCTGACAACTGGCAACTGGTCAGCTGGTGCTGGTTACTCAGTACGCAGCTGACAGCTGGCAACTGGTCAGCTGGTGCTGGTTACTAAGTACGCAGCTGACAACTGGTCAGCTGGTGATTCAAAACTTAGAATATTTTAGCCTTGTTTGCACAGTTATTTATCAGTTTCAGGATATACTCCAGCACTTGAGTGCTGGGTTTAAAATATGAATGAAATGCAGAAAGCTGATAAATAACAAAGGATTTTATAGTGGTTCGATCAATCGATCTACGTCCACTCTCCAGTCGAAGCACTGGAAATTCCACTAAGAGTAATCAGGTACAGGTGTCCTACGATCTATCTCTAGCTGGTGAATGCCTCGTCCACCAGTTCACTAGATCAACCGCTCCCGGTCCTGGATCCTTCTTCAACTCTTCACAGCTGATGGAGTGCGAGCACGTCACTTCAACCTCCACAGCAAGCTGGGTGTTTTAGTTCTCCCAAGAACGTAAATCCTCTACGGCAGTAAGCCCGTAATAACTCAAGTGCTAGAATGCACAGGAGCTGCTGTGAACTTCCTCGAAGAGAAAGAACACCAAATGAGATCTCTAAACTTACAAGCTTAAAGCTTGAAGTCTCGTGTTTGATAAATCAACACACGGAAAGCCTTAGGAAAAGCCTCGAAAGTACTTTATGCGCTCTTTGCAATAACTTCAGTTCTTTCGGTGGTTGAGCAGAGATATCTGAATATTCAATGTGTCAACCGAGGTTCTGAGATTCTAAGAGAGCTTTGAATGTTGGTAGTTGCGACGTATTTATAGCCGCAGGAACCGATTCAAACTTTCTAGCCGTTTGGACGCATCCGGAAAGGTGTCAGACCTCGGATATCCTTCTGACGGCGGCAGGTATGTTTTTCCGGAAGGAACCATACCTTTGACCGCTTTATCTGACACAGATCTCTTTGTGTCAGAACGGCTCTATTAGTCAGTCCGAGGAATAAGACTGGCATCTTGTGACTGATAGACTTTAAGTTATCCTTCCTTAAAGTCATCCTTTGTCAGTCGATTCCTCAGAGAATCTTCTTCTTGTCTCTACGGCGCTGGGAGAGAGAATCTGGAATTCTGCTGGTAACATCTGACTGGTAGATCATACTGGTGATCTTGTGCTGGCAGTCTCTGCTGGTGACTTGCCCTGGCATCATCAAAGTCTACCAAATGTCTGGATGTTAACTCTTCTCAGAATCTCCCATGACTGGTGAAATCACAGCTGGTGAATAGTTGAACACGTATTCTCCTGGTGAGGTTTGTCAGCCGCCTGCAGACGAAACCCTTCCCAACTGGTGAACAGTAGCCAGTCATAAGCACTTCTCACCGCTGGTGAACAGTGTCAGCGCGAGTCTTTTGTCAGCCGCCTGCTGATGAAACTTTTCCCAACTGGTGAACAGTAGCCAGTGGTAAGCGTCACTCATGCTGGTGAACAGTGTCAGCATGAGTCTTGATCAGCTGCGACTTACAACTCAATAGACCTAAACAGGACTTTACATTTAAGACCAGATCTATGTAGAGACAACTGACGCTGGTAGGACTTAGGATTTGATCCACCAAAACTATAATCTAAACAAGTAAGCTACTGGGAAGGGAAACCTTAGACAGATTTCCCAACATATGGTTTGAAGCAGGCACCAAGGGCATGGTATGGAACCTTGTCCAAGTTCCTGCTGGACAATTGCTTCAAGAAAGGGAAGATTGATCATACTCTCTTTCGCATTAGGGATGAAGGAAGCATATTACTTGTGCGGATATCTGTTGATGACATTATCTTTGGCTCTAAGAATCCAGTGCTATGTGAGAAGTTTTCAGAGCTAATGCAAAGTAATTTCCAGATGAGCATGATGAGGAATATGTCTTATTTTCTGGGACATCAAGTTCAGCAATCGAGTGAAGGGATCTTTATCCATCAGAGGTCCCTTGAGAAGACGAAAAGCTTAAGGATTCCCATAAGCACGAGCTGCCAGATTTCTCTTGATGAAGGAGGCGAAAGTGTGAATCCTACTCGGATCCTTGCATCTCACAGCTAGCAGACCACATAATTCCTATGTCGTAGGAGTTTGTGCGAGATATCAAGCAAATCCAAAGAAGTCGAATTTGGATACGACTAAGAAGATAATCCGATACCTCAAGTTCACCGAAGGTCTAGGAATTTGGTACCCATGGTCTGATGGGCTAGCACTCAGTGGTTATTCAGACTCGTACTTTGGAAGGTGCAAGATTGATCGAAAGAGCACAAGCGGCACCTGCCAATTCCTTGGACATAAGCTCATAAGTTGGTTTAGCAAGAAGCAGCACTCTGTGGCGATGTCTATAACCGAAGCAGAATATGTAGTAGCCGCAAGTTGTTGTGCACAAGTGTTGTGGATTCGGCAGCAATTACAAGATTATGATATTGCTCCAGAATGCGTGCCAATCTACTGCGACAACAACAGTGCTAGGTGCATTACAAAGAATCCTGTTCATCATTCCACGACCAAGCATTTGACATCTGACATCATTTCATCAGGGATCACCAAGAGAAGAATGATATCAATGTTCAATACATATGCACCGAAGATCAGCTTGCTGATATCTTCACTAAGTCGCTTGCTGAGGCCAGATTTAAAGAATTATGTCCGAAGTTAGGCCTCATGGAGTTAGAAAAGGATGGGGATGAATGAGTTCAAATTCTCATTCTTTCTGGATTTCTCGGATTTCTGGAGAAGATGGAGATAAAAGTTTCCCAGCTTACGTTTTTAAAAGTGATGATTTTTTGTTGCTAAGATATGGCTGCTAAGCAATTGGTTGCTGAGTCCAAGCTCTCAGCAGATCCTAAGTAGTGTGATATTACACTATGTAATATGCAACAAGTGATAAATGATGAGTCCAAGCTCTCAACAATTTCTAAGGAATGTAATATTATAACAAGTGGATCAGACGTTTGCTAGAAGTCGAATGTTGAGTCCAAGCTCTCAGCATTTCGTCAGAATGCTATATTATAATATTCAACAAGTAACAATAAGTGGGAAAGACGGTTGCTAGATTTTGATTGTTGATTCCGTGCCATCAACAATGAATATATGAATGCTAGGATTTGAATGTTGAGTCCAAGCTCTCAGCAGCTTATGCACTTGCTATGGATCCCAATGCTAGCAGATTGTTGAGTCCAAGCTCTCAGCAATCTCCGACTCTCGCTCAGGAAGTCAAAGCGCAAAAATTTTGAATTTAAATCTACAAAGTGTATGTGACACAATGCATTTAATGCATGCAACAGGCAACGACGAACAAGGAGCCGGCACGTCAAAAGCACTCTAGCATTTTGGGGCGTGGGACACCATACGAAGAGTCTCCGATCTCCTAAACCATTAATTGAATCTAAAGCGGTCTAACCCCAACCATCAGATCCAGCACTCAGAAGGTATAAACTCGACATTTCATCAAATTTTCGAAACCTCCTACATTTTGAATCCCTAGATTTCGAGCATTCAAACATTCCCAAACTTTCAAAATTCCTTTGAATCTCTCTATTTCTCAAGAATGTCTACCAATCCTGAATCTTCTGCTTCTACCCAAAAGTATACTACCCCTGAAAATCCTTCTAAGTTAAACCTACGTCCATCGATGGCACGCCTCTTCACGAAAGGCATGCACCTGGTTTTACAATGATCGTCAAGAAGGAAGACATCGATGATTCAATTCCGTACGCTTGCCTGGTTACTCTTTCCAGGAAGAAGGAGTAGTCTGGCTCTCCAATGCTAAGAAGAGAGCGGCTCAGATCATGAAGGACATAATCTTTTACACGCCTCTTGCTGCTCTACATTTTCTGGATTGGGTAATGAACACCTTGGCTAAGGAGCAGGTAGTTCAATATTTGTCCGCTGAACCTCTGAGGTTTTGACCTCATATGGTTTGTGAGTTTTATGCGAGCACAGTTATAGCAGATGATCACAAGTCGTTCACGACCTCTGTTTTTGGAACCCTCATTACTGTGACTGCTGAGGTTCTTGCAAAGACATTTGGACTACGCAACTCCGGCCAACATATCGCAACCTACAAAGTTATAAATACAGACCAAATGAAGGACAGGTGGGAACTATGGAAGAAGCCTGACCTGAAAGAGGATGCGAAGAATTCATGGAAGGTGGCAACACCTACAAATCAGTTCAATGAGGAGTTCAGACTCCTCGCTGATTTGGTTATTAAAATGTTCCAGTGCGACACCGGGTCGTACTCAGAACTCTCGGCAAAGAAATACGCCGTGTTGATGGCGTTAATCGATGGAGTTCAAGGAAACTAGGCACAGTTCTTTTCCGAGCGCTGGCTGAACCACGTGAAGAAGAACTTGAAGATCAATAAGGATGTGATTTTCACGTCCAATGTCAAATTCGGACTGAAAATTGACAAGTTTATTGAGACTATCTTTCAGAAGGATGAGCTTGACAGGGGTGAGTCGTTGCTCCCTACTAACTTCATCCTGCAAATGAAGAAGAAGCCGACCCCTGCCGATGTGTCGGTGCCCACGAATGCTAAAAGGCAAGTCCAATGTCGACCCCAACAATCCTTCTTCTGAGGATGATGAGGATGCTGCTATTCTCATCGTTTAGCAATCGGAGCAAGCAATCCCCATGACTGTTGAAGAGATTGCTGCTGCCAGGAAGGCTGCGGAGATGGAGAGGTGTTTTCAAGGTCTCGCTGACATCGAGAAGCTCGGGGATCTGCCTGCGGAGAAGATAGAGGAAATTCTTGCTAAGAAGCAAGAATAACAACCTGCTCAGATATTGGGTCAGCTTGCTGTTGAGATTCCCAAAAGGAAGAGATCAGAGGTCGTTGCACCTGAAAAGCCGCAGAGGAGCAGACGACTAGTCAAAACCGCTGAGAAAGAAGCCTTTGCAAAAGTAGCCTCTGATAAGCCTTCATCTGCTGAACCAGCTACTGAGGAACAAGAGCAAGAACTTCTATCTTTGCTATGCCTTTTGCTGAACGTTTGAAGGTTGTAAGGGAGAAGGACAAGAAGAGGAAGAGGACTCAAAAAGAGAAGGAGAAGAAGTGTAATGGCACAAATCACATTTGACGCCAGAGACAGAAAGCTGCTAAGGAAGCTGCCCAGCTGCTAGAGCGTGCAGCTCAGGAAGCTACTGTGTTAGCAGCAGAGCATGAAGCTCATTAGGCTGCTAGGCAAAAAGAGAAACAAGTCATTCAAGTTCCCACCACCACTGCTTTGCAAGAACACGATGCCTTGTCCAACAACGACCTAAACACTCTGCTGGAGGCAGACGTATTTGATGCTCGTGCGCGTCCTCAAGGCCAGGGAATTCATGTCATCAGGGAGCTTGATTCTGTGCAAGGCGTTAGCAGCAGTGCTCCGCCTGAGGGACGTCAGGATATGGATATTGGAACCTCTGATTTGGGACAGAATGCTGAGCAAATGGCTAGCATTTCTCAGAATGCTGAGGAGAGGGCCAGCAGTGGAGGGGCAGAACGACCAAGTGCTGACAAGGAGCCTAACACTGCTATTCCCACATCTGCTGAGGCAAGGCTAGAGGATGAACCCGATGAAGGATTTTAAGCCTCATGCTATTCCGAGTCTGATTCTGATTTTGAATCTGAAGATTTGTATGATGCTAGATTCCTTAGGAAAATTCCTACTGGCACCAATGATGCGTTCAGAATTCCTTTCAAATGACTCACAGGGCGCAGATTCAAGACAAGGCGAGTAGCGCATTGGTGTGCGAGTGTCTTTCTTGAGGAAGAGGTAAATTCAGACCTCTTTTCTATGTTTTCCGAGATTGAGGAATTTGTTTTGGCTGAGATAGAGCGAGATATTGCCAATATTTTCTATGTTGAATTGGATGAGACGACAAAGGAAGGGATGTTGATAAGCACTGAGTTTAGGTGGTGGAAAATGTTTGCTTATATCATGCATCAACTATGCTTTGAGGAAAGGATGCTGATAATAACCATGAAGGACCTCAACTTTCGGAGGAAGGAAGAACATTGGGCAAACGATTGGATAGATCAGGTGCCCGGGACCAAGCAAATCTCAGACATGCTAATCTTAGCAAGACTTCAAGCTATACACATTCACCGGATGTTCTCTACTTCCCAATCTCTGTCGATGTCAAGCTATGCTCCAGATGGTCATTCTGATGCTCCTATTGAGCTGTCTTAGCGCTAGGCCAGAGCCGCAGTAGAATATAGACGACGCCAGGCCGAGTATGAAGCTCAGAAGAAAGAGCGATTGCTGGCAAGGATAGCGGCTGCTAGAGAACAAGAGGAGCTAGAAAAGAACCAGGCCGTAAGCTGACCGTACATCATGACATAGCGGCGGAAATGCTTGCACTTTTCTTGGGAGATAACATCTTGGAAGTAGCTAGAGTTACACGAGCGGCTGAAATAGCAGAAGCAAAGGCAACCTAAATTGTTAAGGCCATGGAGAAGGCATGGAGGATTGAGGAAGCCGAGCGCATGGCAGAGGAGGGTTACTACTTGACCGCACTTGTAGAAACAACAAAGGCATTTGAACTTGGTGAGGCCATGGAGAAGGTCTGGAACATGGAGGAGGCCTAGTGCATACACGAAGAAGCTATGTTCATGGTGGCCCAAGGCGAAGTTGATATTAAAATGGAAGAAGCTGAGTCTGTTATATGCGGCGAATTGGTGCTAGCAACTTCTTCCTTGGATGCCCGGCCTGTTAGTTCTGTAAGTTCAACTGACTTTCACTCCTGTGTTCATGGTGTTGTTCAATTTGCGCTTCAACATGCCCTATCCACTACAATTCCCATAGCCGTTGCTAAAAAAGTGGCTACGGAGGTTGCTGAAGTAAGGAGAGAAGTGGAGGATGTGAGAAGTGTAGTGTTTGAAGTACAAGGAGAAGTAGCCGAGGTTAAAGGAGATGTCTCTGGAGTAAAGACAGATATGGCCGTGATGAATGAAGATGTAGCTGACTCTCACCAGAAGCTTGTGCAAAGTGTTCAATCCTTTTCTTCTACCTTTTTGGTTGCAATCAAAGAGGGGGAAGCAAGGAGAATTGCTGAAGCTGAGAAGAGGAAGCAAGAAGAAGATGAAATAGCTGCTAAAGAAGAAGAGAGAAGACTAGCAGAAGAAGAGCTGAAGAAAAACGAGATTGAACTGAAGCTCTAGAAAATTGAGATGGAGAACGAAAAACTTGCTAAAAAATTAGACAGAGAGACTATTGACCGAGAAGCAAACAAAGCACTATTTGACAAGTTCATGCAGATGGCTATGAGCAAATTTGATGAGTATGACAAGAAGCCTGCTCCCGACTCTTGATGAAAATTGAACATGTTAGACAGATTTTTGTAATATTTTTTGTCTTGTTCAGTTTCATTGTAACTGTAAAATCTCAAACCATATATATCAGACTGAATCATACTTAGAAAATTACTCCTTCTCCACTTCTGATGATTTTGCGTGCCTTAGTTGATATACACTATTTGTGTATTCAAAGAAATTGCATGTGGATGCTGAGTTATTTGTTTTGTGATTGGTGGTAAATGCTTGCTGCTTGAATTGGGTGCTAGATTCTAGCATATTCCTAAAAAGAAGTTCACTTGCGTTTTAATTAAGAATATTACCCAGCATTTATTGACGGGGATTTTATTTGAAACCAATCCCTGCTAAGAACTAAGTTGTTTAAATTCTGAGTTAGATTGCTAGATTAGCAATGATACTTAGAATTTCTTGTAAACTCAGAAATTTTTCTATCTTAGATTCAGCAATTGATAGTAAGCTTTGATCGCACAAAAAATGGGGAAATTGTTAGGAAAATATTCCTTTATTTACGTTGTAAATCTCCCTTGTAGATCAAATTGTAAAGCTTTTGTTGAATCAAAGTCTTAGTTAGTTTGGTCGATCATTGCTGAAGTCTAGATGGTCTGGAAACTCTGTGTAAAGACCTGTTTAGGAAATATTTTTAGTTGTAATAGATTAGAAGTACTTGCGGAAGATTGTTGAAGGATTCAACAATTGATACGAAGACTTCAGAAATTCAGGATAGGAGGAGTGCGTGGGAGACCCAAAGAGGTCCCACTCGACGATCGATTGACCAGTTCAGCACTTCCCGAACCATCGAGATGCAGCCCGAAAGAAACCCATGGAGTGTCAGAAGTGTGCTTCTTCAGCGGCGGCTGCTCCTCGGTCGGTGTCGAGGAGCTCTCTTCCCTGTGGCGATTTTGCGCAATCATGGCAGCCTGCAGCTTGACAGGCAATAGACCAGACATGTCCTCGGGTAGTCGTTTCTTTTTCCCTTTATCATTAACCCAAAACTCCGCACCAGCACACCTCTTACCCCTGACCAAGGTGAATGCCCGGTCCTTCCTTGAGTACGCGATGTCAATGCGGTGGCTCTCCTCGGTGGCGAGAACCGTCTGATGGGTTTTGTATACTGAAAGCATTTATTATAATAAGTATACAACAGTTTATTTCTCCTATCTGTTAACAATCTTACATGTATGAACAATGGTATCCTCTTGTCTCACCGATAGGGATGATCATACGGTGTGTTGTAGATTGCAGAAGATAGTATGATCACTTGACCTAGTGAGACATAAACCTGATCACAGCCGAGACAGCGTATGAGGATATGTCTGTCCGGATGGCTGCGGCATTGTCGGAATAAGTTGTCTGTCTTGGATACTTGACATGCTGGTATGCAGAGGTGGCGTATTGATGGACCGCAGTGAGATGTATTCGTCTGTCTGACATCAGCGAATATAAGATCTCGTTATATTGATTGAGTCCAAACCCTAACGAAGGTTCAGGGGTTTGCACGGGTTGACTGTTGCTTTGACTTGCCATGGTGGAGAGCCTAAGTAACATGCTCGTATATCCGCATCTTGGGTAACAGCAATTCATGTAGTACCGCCTGAGACTGGGTTTAGGTAACCATATGCGAGTAATAGGATGGGGACATTCCCTGAGGAGCTCAATAACATTCATCGTGCCAAAGTCCTGCAGGCTGATTAAGTTCAGGCACGAGTAATAAGGATTGAGTGGTACTACTCAGGAATAATAAGATATTAATTAATTATAGTTAGAGCTTGTCAGAGGCTCTGATTAATTAATGGATGTACGGTAACCTTAAATATGGGGATTCTCAATTAATGCAACCAGTTCTCATAACGTGGTAATAAAGGGGTAGATCAATATTAATTTTGTGGTGAAAAAAGAATTAATATTAATTAATTAATTGTGTCCTGGGTTGTGGACATGGGAATTAATTAATTTATAGGCCCACTTTATTATTTGCATTAGGTCCCAGGTCTGGCCCAAGGAAAGTGGGCTGAATTGACCCCAGGAGCCTATTAGGGTTTACAACCCTAGGTCTATAAATAGACAACTCTCTCTCATAAGTTGTAACACAGTTGAAACACACTAAACCCTAGAGAGAGCAGAGTGGGCGCCGTTTTCAAGGATAAAGGGAGGAGAATTTTGATTCTGGTCCTGCTCAAACCACAAATCTATGGAGTCCTCACCAGTAGTAGATCTGATCAGCACCGGGATACAGATCTCAAGATCTAATCTGGAGAACAACAGATTTCCTTCTTCCTTCTTTGTCATTTTCGATTTTATTTAAGAAATTAGGTTTCTAATTTCTGATTCCGCAGATAAAATCGGATTGCGTGGTTGAATTCAAGTTGGAAATTCAAACGCAAAAGATCGGTTCAGACTCGATGGAATAACGGTAACTCCTCAATCCACAATTCTGGTAAATAAATTCATAGGAGCATGCCAGGGTTTGTCTTGTATTTAATTATGCATAAAATCCATAAATTGATCCGGTTCAGTTTGGTTTTTGTGATTCGGTTCACGGGAAAACCTTACAATTGGTATCAAAGTCAGGTTCTTGATTTATGGCTCTTTTGTGTATTATTAAATTCGATATGCATGTATGTATGAATTTATTGTTGTGGATGGTTTTTGTTCCTCGTGGCAACCCGTGTGATTCAGCCCGCGGTGGTTTATCCGTGTAGGGCTGAAGTATTTTTTGTAAAATCACAAGAAAATCCGTGATTAGTGTAGATTTGAAAATTGTAATAGAATAGATTTTCAGTAATTTTTCAAATTATATAATTGGACGGGTCGAGGACGAAGAATGAAGACGGAGCCGATGAAGGGACGAAGAGGATGATGGCGGACTGCAGCACGCGGCGCAGCAGGCGCGCGGCCGGGGCGTGCAGCGCGTGCTTGGCGCACGTGCGGCGGCGTTGGGCGGCAGCTGGGTCCGACGATGCTGGTCGTCATCGGCTGGTGCTGTCCCGTCGCGGTGGCTTGTGTTTTGGTGGTTTGTGCATCCTGTTTAAACCCTAGGGTTTGCATTAGGGTTAGGGAAAATCATCAGATCACAAAGGCCTTAATCCCGAAAGATTTGGTGGATCAAGATTTGGAGGCCCTGGAAGATTTGGGAAGATTTGAAAAAGATTTGGAATTATCCAAATTAAATTCAAATTCAAATTGTAATAGATAGAATTTATTTTTCTATTTTGTGGGGCCACGAGGAATTTTTGTTTGCCTTAATTGTCCTCGTATGATATGTGATTTATTTATGTGCGCAATTAAGCATGTGTAGATAATAGGAAAAGAATGATTTATCGCTTTTATTATTTACAGCTTTCCAAGCATGCTTATGTGATTAATTTCTTGTTGGATTATATTTTGGGAATTTTTGGGCTTGTATTATTACATGCAAAAATTTTGGGAAATATAATGACAAAGAAATTATGTGTGCGCATAAAGAAACCTTTTAAAAGAAAAAAATACTAAGCAGATTTTTTAATTAAAATCAATAGACCTCTACAAAGCGGTCCTAGGCTGTAAGTGTATCTCTCGTTCTAGTAAACATCTACGAGTGTAGTTTGCTAGTTCCTAGAGGTGCATGGGTACGGTTGTTGGGATTTCTAGACAAACAATTTAAATCATGTGAATACTGGGAGGGTTTTGCGTAAACGTCTATGAGTGTAGCTTGCGTAGATATCTTTCACAAGTATTCTAGGATTGATTTAAATTATAGATAACAAAAGCTTAAAGGGCTGTGCGGTATGGTTATGTGCCATGCTAAACAGTCTCTTTTGGCCAGAGTTAAATTTATGGTTAATTGCTTAGAAGCATCTTAGAATATAATGCAAGAATTGCATCCCTGTTCTTGAGAGATGGCTTGGTCTAAGGTTTTCACTAATTATTAATTTCTAGTGTCAAAAGCTTCCTGTCATGGTAGTGAAATTAAATGGATTGGGGCTTAAAACCCGCAGTTCTGGTTGAGGGTGACATCGTAAACGTCTACGAGTGTAGCTTGCGGTGGGAACTCTTGGGCAATTAGTGGAAAACATTTGTATTTGATTTATTAAAAGGTTTTCAATGCATTTGTTTTTGAAGTTCTACATGTATGCTCTTATTTAAAATTCTTTATTGTTTCAGATGTCTATGTCTAATGTCATCAATATTCGCGCACAAAACATTCTAACTGGTCCGAACTTCCTGGAATGGAAGCGCAATCTCGAGTACCTCCTGATTGCAGAAGAACATATGTTCGTTCTGCAAGTACTTCGTCCCGAAGTGCCAACTACTGTATCCAGTCAAATGGATATAGACTTTTATAACAAGTGGGAGAAATCGAACAATCTAGTCAAGTGCTACATGATGACCACTATGTCGAAAGTCTTACAGCAGCAGCATCAGCACTAAAGGGACGCATATGACATCATGACGAGTCTGGAGGCGACCTATGGGGAAACTGATAGAGCCGTAAGGTTCAATCTCATTAGGGAAATCGTGAGTAAGAAAATGACTGATGGCACCTCAGTGAGAGAGCACGTAGTTACCATGACTCACCTCATGAATGAACTAACTGTGCATGGTGGAGGTATCGACGTTGAGGCTAAGGTCGATATCATACTGAACTCTCTACCCAAGTCCTTTGAGAGTTTTAGGCTGAATGTTGTCATGAACATGAAAGAGTATACTCTTAATGAGTTTCTCAATGACTTGATGGAAGCGGAATCGGTCATGAACCCTCAGAAGGTTGCCTTGGTCACTTCTGGTAATCTCTCTGATGTACCAAATAGTATGAAGCGGAAGAAAGGGATTAAGAAGTGGGCCAAGAAGACACCTGTGAAGGATGGTGGGGCTGGGAAATAGCCTAAGGTGGCGACTGACGGGGACAGGTGCTTTAGGTGTGGTAAGAAAGGACACTGGAGGAAAGATTGTCAAGCCAACTAAGCTAGACAAGGTATGCCATTTTGCATGTATAACTGTAAGCATGATTAGAGTCCGTTTTTGCTCTTCTAGAGTTGTAAGCACTGACTTGTTGATCATGTTGTTGTACTTTGCAGGGGACCGCGCCGACAAGGCTGGTGAGTGATGGCAAGAAGATACCAAACTGGATGAAGGCAACGTCTTAGGACGGAGCTTCATGGAGTTTTCTTTTCTTTATGTTTTGATGAATTAAGTACATTTGAGAGTTTATTTGTGGGTCGTGGTTTGTCGGCAGGACAAATTTTATCAACTTTTATGGATATTTGTTATTTATGATTTTATCATTGGTAGTAACAATGTTATCCGACATGGAATGTTGATTTACAATCTCTATGTTACTTCGATCAAAACATGTCCTTTATATTGCATGTAATTCATCTGTAATTGATAATCCTAGAAAGAGAAAACTTACTTCTTCTGATGAGGATCTTACATATCTCTGGCACTTGAGACTGGGTCACATCAGCTTGAAGCGGATTTAGAGACTTGCAGATGATGGTACATTGGACTTAGTCCGGGCTGTACCTTATCAAGTCTGCAAATCCTGCATCGAGGGCAAGATGTTAACTAGGCATTTCAAGGCTAGTCAGTCTCGAGCAGAGGAAGTGTTGGAATCGATCTATTCTGACTTATGTGGACCGATGTCCACGCATGCTCGTGGAGGGTACGAGTACTTCGTCACATTCATTGACAATTACTCAAGGTACGGATACGTTTACCTGCTTTGCTACAAGTCTGAATGCTTTGAGAAATTCAAAGAGTTCAAGGTTGAGGTAGAAAAGAAGGTCGGGAAAACTATCAAGTCATTGCGATCTGACCGCAGTGGCGAATACCTCGGTAACGAGTTTATGCAATACTTGTCAAAAAACGGGATTAGATCCCAGTGGACTGCACCAGGTACTCCTCCGCAAAATGGTGTAGCTGAAAGAAGAAATGGGACTCATCTAGAGATGGTAAGATCAATGATGAGTTATGCAAACTTACCAATTTCATTTTGGGGCTACGCATTGGAGACAGCAGCTTGCGTGCTTAATGTGGTGCCTTCTAAATAAGTTCCTAAGACGCTTTCTAAGCTCTTCCCTGGTCGCAAACCTAGTTTGTGCAAGTTTAGAGTATGGGGTTGTCCGGCACACGTACTGTCGAAGGAAACTGATAAGTTAGAAATCAGGTCAAAAGTAATGTTGTTCATAGGGTATCCCAGGCAAACGATAGGTGGTTACTTTTACTGTCCTGAGAATCAAAGAGTCATTGTTAGCACCAACACTAGATTCTTGGAGGACGAGTATGTGAGTAATCACAAGATAAGGAGTGATATCATTCTTCAAGAAATTGAGAACGTGAATGCAATTCCAAGGGAAAGGGGAACGTGTAGATGTGGGTGCACCTGTGAGAGGTTTAGCACCACAGACACGTTTTTCAGTGCAAGGTGCAGGACCACAAGTTACTACACCTACTACTGACACGGCATCGATGCCTCGTCGTAGTGGGAGAGTTATTTTCCAGACGGAAAGGTAGATGTTCTTGGGTGAGTCTTCGGACTTGAGCCCGGAAGACGGACATGAGGACTTTGACCCACTGACTTACGAAGAGTAGTGCAGGACAAGGATGTTGCCAAATGACGTGTCGCCATGGATTCTGAAATTGAATCCATAGCTGCTATGGATGTATACCAGAAAACTGATTTGTCGGATGACTTTAGGGCCATAAGGTGCAAATGGGTATACAAGAGAAAGAAAGGGGCAAATGGAAAGATCACGGCTTTAAAGCCAGACTGGTGGCAAAGGGTTATAGTCAGAAAGAGGGCATTGACTATGAAGAAACCTTTTCACCCGTAGCCATGCTCAAATCCATCCGGATACTCCTTGCCATAGCTGCGCATATGGACCTCGAGATCTGGCAGATGGATGTCAAAACTGCATTTCTAAACGGTTTCCTTGAAGAAGGTAGGGACATCTATATGCAGCAACCAGAGGGTTACATAAGCAAGGGCGTAGAACATCTTATCTGGAAGCTTAGGAAGTCCTTGTATGGACTTAAGCAAGCTTCAAGGTTGTGGAACTTACGTTTCAACGATGTGATTAAATCGTATGGATTTGCACAGTTGGAAAACGAAAGTTGTGTTTACCGACTTTGTGTCAGTGGGAGCGTGGTCTTCCTTGCACTTTATGTTGATGACATACTCCTATTTGGAAACAATGAGGGATTGATGTCGGAAATCTAGGCTTGGTTATCCGAACAGTTCCAAATGAAGGATCTGGGAGAAGTTGTCTACATTCTTGGGATAAAGGTCTTACGAGATCGTAAGAGAAGAATGTTGAGCTTATCCTAGGCATCCTATGTGGATACTGTGATTGCCCGGTTCAGCATGCAACTCGCCAAGAAAGGCTTGCTACCTTTAAGACATGGCGTTCATCTTTCTAGTGGGCAGTGGCCTCAGACACAGCGGGAGAAAGATGAGATGAGTTTTGTACCATATGCTTCGGTAGTGGGTAGCCTCATGTATGCGATGCTGTGTACCAGGCCAGATATCTGTTATGTCGTTGGCATGGTAGCAAGATATCAGTCTAACCCTGGACAGGCGCACTGGATTGCTGTAAAGCACATCCTCAAGTATTTGAAAAGAACTAGGAATTTCTGCCTAGTTTATCAAAGTGAGGATTTGTGCCCTGTGGATTATACAGACTCGGATTTCCAAGGAGACCAGGATGAGAAGAAATCAACTTCAGGATATGTGTTTACCCTGGGAGGTGGAGCTATATCTTGGAGGAGCTCAAAGCAGAAATGCATTGCTGACTCCACCATGGAGGCGGAATATGTCGCCGCCTCCGACGCCTCGAAAGAGGGGGTATGGCTCCGAAACTACCTTTTAGAGTTGGGCGTGATCGTGAGTTTGCTGAGGAGAATCACAATTTATTGTGATAACTCTGGTGCAGTGGCAAACTCAAAGGAACCGCAATCTCACAGGGCAAGCAAACACATAGAGAGAAAGTACCATATCATACGAGAAATCGTATCGAGGGACGATGTGTTGATTAAGAAGATTGACACTGCTGACAATCTTGTTGATCCATTTACAAAGAGCTTGCCGCAGAAAGTTTGCGAAAGACATATTCGTGAGCTGGGTCTGAGGTGGATGCCGACCTCTGATAGTGGTTAAAGAGACAGCAGACTAGATAGACGGACTGTATACTCTGTAATAGCTTAGTTATGCTTTGAGTATAAGTGGGAGATTGATGGGTTTTATATACTGAAAGCATTTATTATAATGAGTATACAACGGTTTATTTCTCTTGTCTGTTAACAATCTTACATGTATGAACAATGGTATCCTCTTGTCTCACTAATAGGGATGATCATACGGCGTGTTGTAGATCGCAGAAGAGAGTATGATCACTTGACCTAGTGAGACATAAACCTGATCACAGCCGAGACATCGTATGAGGATACGTCTGTCCGAATGGCTGCGGCATTGTCGGAATAAGTAATCTATCTTGGTTACTTGACATGCTGGTACGCAGAGGTGGCGTATTGATGGACCGCTGTAAGATGTATTCGTCTGTCTGACATCAACGAATATAAGATCTCGTTATATTGATCGAGTCCAAACCCTAACGAAGGTTCAGGGGTTTGCACGGGTTGGCTGTTGCTTTGACTTGCCATGGTGGAGAGCGTAAGTAACGTGCTCGTATATCCGCATCTTGGGTAACAGCAGTTCGTCTAGTACCGTCTGAGACTGGGTTTAGGTAACCATATCCGAGTAATAGGATGGGGACATTCCCTGAGGAGCTCAATAACCTTTATCGTGCCAAAGTCCTGCAAGCTAATTAAGTTCAGACATGAGTGATAAGGATTGAGTGATACTACTCAGGAAATAATAAGATATTAATTAATTGTAGTTAGAGCTTGTCAGAGGCTCCGATTAATTAATGGATGTCTAGTAACCTTAAATATGGGGATTCTCAATTAATGCAGCTCGTTCTCATAACGTGGTAATAAAGGGGTAGGTTAGTATTAATTCTGTGGTGAAAAAGAATTAGTATTAATAAATTAATTGTGTCCTGGGTTGTGGACATGGAAATTAATTAATTTATAGGCCCACTTTATTATTTTCATTAGGTCCCAGGTCTGACCCAAGGAAAGTGTGTTGAATTGAGCCCAGGAGCCCATTAGGGTTTACAACCCTAGGTCTATAAATAGACAGCTCTCTCTCATAAGTTGTAACACAGTTGAAACACACTAAACCCTAGAGAGAGCAGAGTGGGCGCCAATTTCAAGGTGAAAAGTAGGAGAATTTCGATTCTGGTCCTGCTCAAACCACAGATCTACAGAGTCCTCACCAGTAGTAGATCTGATCAGCACCGGGATACAGATCTGGAGTTCTAATCTGGAGAACAACAGATTTCCTTCTTCCCTCTTTGTCTTTTTTGATTTTATTTAAGAAATTAGATTTCTAATTTTTGATTTCGCAGATAAAATCGGATTGCGTGGTTGAATTAAAGTTGGAAATTCAAACGCAAAAGATCGGTTCAGACTCGACGGAATAACGGTAACTCCTCAATCCACAATTCTGGTAATTAAATTCATAGGAGCATGCTAGGGTTATCTTGTATTTAATTATGCATAAAATCCATAAATCGATCCGGTTCAGTTTGGTTTTGGTGATTCGGTTAATGGGAAAGCCCTACACCGTTTGCTTGTACCCTACAAAATAACCGAGAGGGTCAATCAGTACCCGAAGAAGAAAAACACCAAACACTGCACTGGAATTCATTCCGCACTTACAGGTACTCCTCTCTTGGTCAGGTACTTTGGGTTGAAGTGACTCATCAACACCCACACCCACTGGTTCTTCCATCGGGGGGTGTTCTGCGAGCACTTAGTAATCAAGGGCTCGGCCAAAGATTCCCTCTTTGTAAAATAATAGAACCTGGCCTCGTACCAAGCGAGATTGTATAAATACTTACACTTGCAAAGAGTCGGGTACCCGAGCTCGGCATCGTAAAACATGAGTCGCATCCCTAACATGTGGCACCAGCTGATCAGTTCAATCTGGAACGGGCCCAAGCCATAGGATAGAAGCACGGTTCTGAAAAAAGCATATGGTGGCAGGCCAATCCCATACTTTATGACTGGAAGGAAGATATCCACATCGTCGATACGCAATGGTAAACAACACCGCTCATCAACCTTTGGGAGCGTGTATACCATCTTGTGGCACGCGATCCCTTTGGAATTCCTTGTCACGGTCTCCTCGGTGGCGAGGGAAACCGCATTCCGGACCGGGTCATCAGGTTTGATATGATCTTTCTTCATGAACTATGTGTCGATCACCATCGGCACAAATGAATCCTCACTATCCTCATCAGCGCCATTATCCTACTCTTCATGATCGGATATCTCCTTAGGATCGAGGTCCATGATAGCCGGCTCATGTTCGAACTTACCCCCCTTGAAGCTCGAGGAGGCCGCTTATTGCTCAAGCAAATTCCTAACCCCTGCCTCGGTCGAACTCGAGGATGAGGAGGGATCCATAATGATATCAACCGAAGCCATTTTTGCCTAGAAACTGAAAGAAAACCGAGAACAAAAATACACAAAGATTGGCAAGGAAAAACAGAGGTCCCCCACAAAATAAAAAGGAAATAGAGAAAAATACGCACACATTCAAAACGAAAGGAAAAAGACCTCGCAGAGAAAAAAAACACACTTGAAACAAAGTGACAACACTCGACCACTCCGACCGAGTCTTCCATGCAAACAACTATTACGAGACAGCATCACAGAATGCAAGGAGCGAACAAACACAAAAAAAAACCATATGAATGATGTAAAGGGCCCTTTTTGGAGGCCACAATCAAACAATCGACATGACTAGCAAATAACTCTCATAAAGAGTTATTTTTTTATCTCTTCTTTTACACTTTGGATGTTGTTTTGAATAAGATTGTTCTCATTTAGATTCCTTTATGATCTTATTTGCATCTTTGTGGTCATTGCATCATGTTTTAGTTATTTCACATTTTAATAAGTTTTTGCAAGCTTTTATGAGTTCTTTTAACCACGATTGAAATGCTAGAGCTTATTAGTCGCAATTTGGCCAACAGCCATGCTCTAGCATGTGAGATGCAAAAAGGCTGGACAAAGAAGATTCTCTCTTCGGGACCACTTGAAGACAAGGATCAAATACTTTTTTGATCCTATCTGCCGAAGGGACAGTTGTCGAGCATGGAGCCAAAATGTTGTCTGAAGAGAATAGTGACGCCTCTACACGTGGAAGGATCTCAAAGAAGAAATAAAAATCAAGGGTGATGAGAAAGTGGAAGGAGGAATATCAATGGATGAGATACTTTTTGGATGACACACACGACCACACATTGAAGAGGATAGCTTGCTGCGGAGAAAAGCCATCGGCTGTGGGAGATCATCACCACAGACCTTCATTTTAGTTGTCTTTTAAGTTTGTAATTATGGTGATTGGTTTCCACTTTTATATTGTTTACTTTGTAAATATGAGCTAAATCCCTTCGCACTTGGGTTGTGGAATGTTTATTTGAGCTTGATTGCATATTGGAATCCACTCTGCTGACTGCTAAGCGAATGCTCCTAGCAGTCTCTTCTTTCTACATATGATTGCTTGCATTTAGCAATCATTCTTCTTAGAACATGACTACTTTCTTCCTTTGCTGTCATCCTTGTCTTCTGACTTCTCTAGCAGCTATAATCTGCTGAGAATACTTCTAGCATTCTAATCTATTACAGCTCCATATTTTTTCTAAACAGGACATTACACGTGAGTTGCTAGACTATGCTAGACTTCAGCAATGATCGACCAAACTACTATGGCTTTGATTCAACAAAACCTTTTACAATTTTTGATCTAAGGGAGAATAACAACATAATTCCCAACAAATCCCCTCATTCGTTGATTCATGAAGCTCATGTTCTCCGGGGTTCATTTATTCCCTCTTTACCATCATCACGTCATCCTTCCTTCCACTCGAGGTAGTTAGTAAATCCAATTTCTTTTGCATCATAGCAATTTTTTCCTCCAATTCTTCACTCTCATTCCTTTCATCCACCGCATTTACCATTCGGTAATCTTTTCTCTCTGTTTTCGTCCATCTTCTCAATGGTTCTCTAGGCCTCATCCTCCTCTTGGTCAAGGAAAAAACCTCCCGACGAGGCATCCATCATCACCTTGGTCTAGTAGATGAGACCCCCGTAGAATTGGCATTTTTGTTGGCTTCTTGAAAAGCCATGCCTCAGGCACCTCCAAATCAAGTCCTAGAAATGATCCCAAGCCTCATATAGTGGCTCATCATATCTTTGCCCAAATAAGGTGATGTCGGCTCTCCGCTTTAAAGTAAGCCTCGGAGGAAGAACTTGAAGAGAAACTTTTCACGCAGCTCATTCCAAGAGGCTACATTCTCCTAGTCTAGACCTTCAAACAGTGACTCGCCTCATCTCTAAGCGATAATGAGAAAAGTCTCTTTAGAATGTGGTCTGGAGCACTTGGTGAAGGGATTCGTGAACTGAATCACGAAGTCCGTTTGCCAAGGATCGTTAATTGGAATATCAAAAATAAATTGCTATGCCTATGAACAATCCTAGCATGCTCCTATATTATTATGCATAAGAAGATTTATGCGGAATACCTGGATCGATGATCTCTGAAGAACGCGTGCACGGAGATGCCTTTTGATCTTTCCCACGCACAAGGATTTAATTTCCTAACAGATTGAGGAAATAAATCTATGAAAATAATAATGATATTTTCGAAAATAAAGAGGAGAGGGAGAAGAAGAAAAATCCTCCTAATTTGATCTTCTGATCTGTATCCCAACTCGATCTGAAAATCCGGTGAAGATTCTCTATCAGATCCCTTGCCCGGTTGAGAAGCAGAATTTCCTCCTCGTTCTCAGATCTTAATCGATCACCACAGCTCCCAAATTCTGGTTTGCTGTGTGCAACTTATG